>WEKY01012200.1:0-20095 GCA_013390045.1 Picathartes gymnocephalus
ATATATATATATATAAAATTGCTATGTTATACAGTTAAATAAGATATTTTTCATTAGTTTTAAATTTTTTAAAACTTATTTGACAAAAAAAAGTAACTCTGTGTTCTATTTTATGCATTCTATAATTTGTGCTTTACCGAAATAACCATTTTGAATTCAGATGCTAACCCCCAGGTTGCCCACCAACTTCCTTCCAGCTATTTTTTTTTAAGTTACACTTTTCAGTTCTATTGCTTCTTTTAAAGTCACTAGTTTGACCTAAAGAATCTATTTGGCTGGGTTTTTTTCCTGTTTCCCACAGAGGCAGAGAGATCAAAGTCAGATCTGGAATCGGTATTGAGGATTCCCTCATTTAATCTTTGCTGGTCACAACAGGGAGATCACAAGGTGGAGCCAAAGATCAGTGCTTTGATCTCTGCCACAGGGGATAAGGAAAGCAGGGGATGGGGAGCAGGGAGCATCCTGGAGCTTGAGGCTGTGGTGCATGGTGGTGAAAGGAAACCTAGGAGCATGTGAACTGACTGGAGGACAAACTCCAGGATGTCATTACAGCAGTTTGGGAATATCATGCATAACCTGTTCACTGCAAAGATGAGTGGACATGGTTGAGAAGCAAGCACAGAGCAAAGGGAAACAGACCTACTGGAAAAGTAGGTTTATGCTCCTTGGCTGGAGGATTTAAGATTGCAGACAAGAAGGCAAACTCTTTATTCTGTTCCAAATTGTAAATCTTTTAAGATTAAGTTTCCTTACATAAGAAAGTATAAAAAAGATTTACTTCTTCTAAGGCACAGGAAAGCTTTGAGAAAAGCAGATCCATTCCAAACACCTAATAGAATAAGAAACTCGCACTATATCCTTTCATATACTTCACAAGTACTGCAGGTTTAATTTCTGAGAGATGAGAGGCTTTCTTAAAGTGAAAAATAGGTTTGATTTTCTTTTCTGTTTCACAGTCAAAAATCAAAGCTTCCCTATTTAGTTCAAAAAGAGCATACCCGCATCAAGGTTTGTTTGAATAAGGATCTCAACATTTGCTCATTAGTTGCAGTTGAAGTATTTGTCAACAGTGGGCCTTAAATGGTTACATACAGTAAATTGGTCTGTGATGAAAACATTGAATGGCAACCTTTATTTCGTGTTGTTCTGAGTATGAATATTTAGCTGCCTACTGAGCCACAAATACAGTTTTAGCTAAAACCTGTGCAAAGTCTTAATTACACTGGACTCACACAGACAGGCACAGCTGAATTCCTGTTCTTACTGGAGCTCATTCAGATTCTTGTTATTGAAATCTGATGAAAGAGAATTAAGAGGGTAAAAATTAGTTTCTCAAGAACAGTCTTCATTTTTTTAATCCAAGATTCACATATTGCTATTGTAAGTGCAGAAAATTTTGATAAATATCCCCTTTGTTCCAGATTTTCTCTTAGCTGTCTGTCTTAAACCATTCTTCCTGCAGAAAGGGTGTCAGACCTTCATGCCCAGCAGTGAACGGCACACATCAATGATGGTCTAAACATGGAGTACAAGACCAGTATAAAACAGTCCTTATGCTAAACAACACTCTTGAGAAAAGCAGCAGTGAACCTTAACAGTTAACCATATTAATATTATTAAGTTTTAAATTGACTTGTTCAATTTGCTATATTCCCAAGATTTAAGTCAGCACATGAAGACCAATGCTGTATCTATTTCTTAAAAGTTAAAGACTTATAAAATAAATCTTTGACTTGATAATAAAAATATAAATTCTGTTCAAGGAAATACGCCAAAGCAATAGAATTTCAGATTACTCACGTATATGAATTTCTGCAGACCTACTGTGGCATTTAGAAAAATTAGCTTGTACTTAAAATATTATGCAATTGCAACTGATGTTTGATATAGGAAACAGACACAATCTATAACCTCAAAACAACTTATATGTGCACTGTAACCGCCTGCAGCCCTGCCAGGCTCTCTGAGGCATCATCAGGTCTTACAAGAATTGGATTAGAATGAGAGACCTCCAACACAAATCTGTGCTGCTGCAGGAGCTATTTTTGATAGCAGATTATGCTGTTTTGTAGAGTTTATTGACAATCCTGGGTCTAGCAAAGCATGAAGGACACTGTTAATATGGATGTCTAATCTAGAATAGAAAAATTAGTTCCTAATCTCTTCTGGCTTTTAAAGTTCTAAGAACACTCTGGCAAGAGAAGAGGCAAAAAGTGCATATAACTGCACAATACTTCAAGAGAAGCAATTTTGCTGAAGTTCCAGCTTAACAACATAGAAGCAACAGCAATAGCCTAATTTTAATATGTTGAGCAAAATGTCACAAGTCAAAAAAGGCAAGGAAAGGGTGAAAGAAAAGTAGTTTAGTGGGAAAGATCAGTTTAGCTGGGTTTCAATGATGCCTCCATTATTTCTAGTTACTTTAAGAACTTATTTTTTTTTCTGGAATTAATTTAATTTTATTAGAAAGGGGTTTTTTTTGCTATTATTCTCTTTAGATAGAGAAGACCTTGTAGAGGTCTCTGAAGCCAGAAGTGAGATGAAGAAGGTGAATAGGCAACAATTATTCACTGTGTATTCCAGCAGAGAATTAAAGGTCACATAGGTTGAAAACAAAACAAAAATAAGTACTGTTATTTAGGCAACAAAAGGCTATACCATGAAATAGCTTGTGTCTGATAAATAATTTCATATAAGTTCATAGAAATGTTTTCACAATTTTATGGAATAAAAATATACCAAGGCCTATGAAGTACAAGATTTACAACAGGGACCCCTGAATCATAAATTAACTACGGCTGGAATTTTTCTTATCCTTTTTTTTACAGGCTTGTCCCAGCATTAACTATTGTCGGAGTCGTTTTGTTGTTTTGTGGGGGTTTTTTTGTTTGTTTGTTTGTTTGTTTGTTTGTTTTGTTTTGTTTTTGTTTTGTCAAATAAAAAATTTAATGCTAAATGGCTCTTAGGACTGGCTGGACGGCCAGACCCAGAGAGTGCTGGTGAATGCTGCTGCATCCAATTGGTGGCTGGTCACTGGTGGGGTTCCCCAGGGCTCAGTATTGGGGCCAGTCCTTTATCAATTATTTGGACAAGGGGATTGAAGGCACCCTCAGTCAGTTTGCTGACAAAACCAAGTTGGGGGTGAGTGTTGATCTGCTGAAGAGTAGAAAGGCTCTGCAGAGGGATCTGGACTTGCTGGATCAGAGTTGATTTCAGCATTGTACACAAAAATTAGTATGTAATGACCAAATCCATGTTCTCAGATAAATTATTTTTCTCATAAGCAGGTGGAATGTAACATGTATAGAACATGAAATTGTCTTGCTAAAATGTTGATTTAAACCCAAATTGATGTTTTACCTCATGCAAGCAAGCATTTAAAACTCTGGTTACAGGAAGAACCCCTCAGATGTTCTGTTGTTTTGGAATAACCCACCTTGCAGAACAAAACTATGTAAAGATAAATTTAACTGCAGAGAAGAGCCCACTCAATTTCTTGTGTCTGAATTCATGCAAATCCTGTATATCACTGTTTGAAAACTCTGCCTTAACTAATGAGCAAATTATGATTTATGTGAAAATATGGAACAGATGAACAATTTCAAGGTCCATAGAAGGTCTGAAATTCAGTGGCTTGAATCACAAAAGCTTTTCCTTTTAAAATGAGACAGAAAATTAATCTTTCATCTTCATAGAGCACTGGTTTCAGACCAAACTCAGACTCTTTCAGACAGATCATTTTAATTGCAAGCTTAATGGTGAATTTTCTGCCTTCTTCCAATGCATGGGCTTCTTGCAGAGACCACTGAAGTTTCATATGTTGAAGTTTATGTCTTGGATTTAAGGATGTCAGTAAATACACCATATGTCATGTAGTCATAAAGCTGATCAAATACTAACAAGACATGATCTTTTGTAACTTAGGAGAAAACAGAAATAGATTTAGTAAAACAAAAACAGTGACCACATAATAAAATTATGACAGATCAATTTCAGTATTCAGACTGCTGTGAATGAGGCTCTCAGCATGGTTGGTGACAAATCCACAAAATAATTTAAGATTCCAGAGGGAAAACTGGGAAGTGCAAATAGTGACAGTGATTCATTATCATACTCAAAGGATGGCAGATGTTTCTGTCCTACATTTGTAATGAAATATTCTGTGAATATTTCCATGGTAGGATTTATGGACAAATGGATATCTGACTTTAGAAGCTCTTCCAATAGCACTAGGATCTGAACCAATATCTTTGACCTCCTGCCTCCCAGGACCAACTTATTGGGAAAATCCACACAGTGACAATGTTTGCATTTTGTACCCATCATTTGAAAGAAAAAAAAGGTGATGTAGTCAAAGTGCTCAAGAAAAGGAGGTGACATCTACAAAAGAAGAGGAACAGGGAATCATAATGGAGAGAGAATCTGCCCTGCATATCAGTGTGAATGCTATATCATGAAGAACGTATTATGGTAGTTGTGTGTTCTCAGCTGTTCTAACGAGTTTGATCAGATATGTCGGTAGGACAGTGTTGGTACAGTCCATTCAGAAGAGTGTTATTCTCTTTCTGCACTGTCTGAAACCAAAAAGCCTGGGTTTTTTTAGGTTGTACACCATCCCCAAAATGAGGCACTACAGATGGTTGTGATGTGGAAGCCCCTCTGTAGCCACAAATGTTGCAATAACTTGGAGAGCAGTGATTGAACTCCTCCTCACGCTTAAATGCTTTCTGCTGTTCTGCTTTAGTGACCTGCCTAGTAGGTTGTATTTTCCCAGGCGTAGAGTTGAATTTCCAAATTTATTATTTAATTTTTAAGTATTTTTTTTTATCAATTCAAAAATAGAGGCAATGGTAGATATTAACACAGTAAGAAATCATTTTGGAGTTGGGGTTGTCAGTTTGGAAAAAGAGATAGTAAAGGGGAACAAACAGACAGTGACGTTTGATGATCTCAAGATGGCCACCAGCTCATTAAAGGGACTGTTCACTAGACACATCCCACATTATAAACACATTTTGTTAATTGAAAACCACAGTTTAAATCTGATGAGTTACTCTTGAACTGTTTCATCCAAGTTCATATTCACTCAGGCAAATGAGTATGCTTCCAAATTAATCTCCAAATTTCCATTAGTCTGTCACAAATCAGGAAAGTAAATGATCTGAAGAAGTTAAATGAAACATTCTTTATGAGTGCTGACATTAAGAGGTCACAGAACACTACTCTCTGGTATATTTAGTGTTCAAGTGAGCCTTATGACTGACTAATAAAAACGTCTTGGCTATTTGACGTCATGTCAAGGTTCCAAAAGTCTTGAACTGTTGTTTTTAATGCCCTGATGGGTTTGAAGCATTCTGTAGCTAAAGTATGTTTTAGAAAACTCTCAGACTGAACAAACAGGAGATGCTACAGCTTTCTTATTTCTATGCTGAAACATCTAGATGCAAAAGACACATAAGTATTAATAAGCATGCAGTATTAAATAGTAGCATGAATGAAACATATCATTTAAATGAGTATTAATAATAATCAGTCCTTTGTGAAAAATAGGCTGAGGTTACCAAATAAGTGAAGGAACAGGGAAGAGTATGTGTGTATTTGTATGTACATACACATAAAAATATATATATGTACTCACACACACACAGATATATAGAAACAACAAAAGAATACATTTTTCACTGAAGTCTTCATACCTGAACTGAGGCAAAATTAACAATAGGTAACATGGTAGATTGACAAATCCAACAAAAATATTTTAATACAGCCAAATATAAAGTGCTGTCTTTGGAAATAAATTTTATAGATAGAAAAAATGTGATAAGATAATCTGGAGAAGCTGTGAATCAGAAGAAAAAAAAAGATATAAAGGAATCATTTATCACTGATTCTCAACAGACCTTTCAGGCTAATGCTCTGGCAAGAGGAAATAATGCCTGACCCTGAGATGTAACAGGAGAATTAACATAAAAAGAAAAAAAAAAAGGCCTGGTGTGAATATTTGGAACTGATAACTCTACTACAAGTTCATCGCGTCCACTTTTGAGCTCTGCAGACTATGAGTAAACTTTAACAATGTGAAGCTTAAAAGAGTGAAGGTGCTTTGTTTGGTGCGAAAATACTGAAGTTTGGCATTGTAAGTGGTTGCAGATTTACACTTAAAAACTATAGGAAGCAGGTTTTCATTTCTGCAGAGAAAGATATAAGAAGATGAGCTGTACTGGAATTAAACAACCCTGGAAATGAAATAAAACATAGCTTGCCAATAGCAAAAAGTACAATTAAAAACTGAAAGAGTTTACAAGGATGTGCAGTGAAAAAGAAAGAGAAGGAAAGCCTTCTCCACAGGGTCCTGACCCCCCAGGCCTGCCTCAGTTAGGGCTCCTGCATACAACTCCCTTGGGTCCCAGTAGCCAGTACTGTCACACCAGCTCTTTGAGAGAGGGAGAACAAACCCAAGAATTGACAGAAAGAACACCAAATTTGTGGCCCCCCTTCCCCATCTTCTCATTACTCCTTCTGCAGACTGGCATGCAACACTTACCTGCTGCCCTTCCTGTGCTGCTGCCCAGCTTCCCAGCCCTGGTCTTCTGCAGGCAGCCATGAGCTTTGCCTGGGCATCCCCCATCCATGACCACCCGTCTGGCTGATTTTTTATGCAGCAGCTCATTGCAGGGTATGTAAAGGTAGGTAGGCATTTAGTTATGGGTAATCTGGGATGAGGTCTTTCTTGTCTGGCAGATCAGCTCATTGCTCTAAACCAGCAGGATGTTTTTGCATATAATTGTAGTTAAGAAAACCATCTATGTCAGATTTCCCCTATGTCAGAATGTACCCCTTATTTCTTCAGGTGTGAAGATGGTCCCTGATGTACAAGGTAGCCCTTTCTTCAACAACAGAAAAAAAAATCTATGCGAATCAGATCAATGGCATTTGACAGCAGCATTGTTTGTCTTCTGAAATGATCACAGTTCCCATGAGAAATAATGAAATTTGTGTTAATGAGGAATAAACACTTGAGTGAAATGTAGCACCCTGGCAACAAGTGCTCCCAAAAAGAGTTCTACCCTTATTTCGTTGCACTGCTTAATGCCCTCAAAACACACATCTATGTTACTGTAAGGTAAGTCCATACCATGATTATATTGTGCAATTTTGTAGGATTTTGATACCCAGCTCCTTCTTCTAGTTTTCAACAAAGTCATCACAAATTAAAGAACTTATTCACAAGGCAAGCATGGAAGACATGGGTGTTTTTCTCTGGTACGAGATACCAATGCCATATGGTGGAGCTTGTACATGAATACTGGAGTCCCTGAAATGGAAAGCTGCTTCTGTAGAGTGAATTAAAGGTGTGTGAAACACTGCAGATTTCATCCATACTACTGGAGATCTCCAAATCTAGGTGAGTGTAGTTACACTGCCTGTAACAAACAGCATCTGGCCTGTGCTAATTCCTCAGCCATGCCTAGAGGCATTTCAGCACACTGTTGACTGGCCTGGGACAAAAATATATCAGAGACTATTTCCACAAATTTACCTTCGGGGCAACCATAACCCAAATCCCAACCATTTCCTAATATAAGTTAATTTACTAGTATCAAAGCAATGACAAGGTCTTCGCTAGAGAAGCAGCTTGGTTTATAAAGGATGCTCTCTAATCAGTTCAAGGTGGTTGAATGTAGCAGCGCAGGCTCGGGCTGGCTCAGCACCACCACCTTCCTGGAAGTGTCTCCATGGGCGAGGACACTCCGGTCCAGTGGGGGGTGTGCGCCCACTCGCACACGTGGCTGGGTGTTATAATAAAGGCGACGGAGGCAGGAGGGGTTCCTGTGTACGGTATTCCAGCCATGGTTTATTGTATCCATGCGCTGAAGAAGCCAGTAACAAGAACCACGTGCAATGGAGAGTGCAGGGTTATATGCGGGTATGGAGCGGGCGGAGCCAAGCGGCAGGGACCAGTGAATTGAGAGGATAGGTGGGGAGACAGACACATTCACCAATGGGGAGAGCGGCCAGGGGAGACGAACAGGGGAAGAAACCAACAGGGGTACAGAGAGAGGGGAGCTTACTGGAACATAACCTCACCTGGCAAACTGGGGGTGAGCCGGCCAACGGGCCGACTGACAATGGAGTTACAGGATACAGAACATGGGCATACAAGGCAAACAGGGAGAGGGGAGTGGAAGTGGGGTAACTGACATGTGGTCCTTGGGCTTCCATGGGAGAAGCCAAAGCCTAGGGCCTGTCCTTCCAGGGCATCCTAATATGCCCACAGGCATCCACAATTGAATGTGGCCACTATGGAAGGCAGAAGCATATCAGACTCTTCACTGTGTAATAGAATGGTCCCAGGCTCTCCTGATGACCACTCTGAAGGACAAAATGAACTTCCCAGAGCTCTAACAGGAGGACATGATTAATGAATTTGTTGTGGATATCCATTCATAAATAAGAACACACTGACGACAGGACCAGTAGAAGCTTTGGGATGTGACAAATATAATGTAATACTCTTGCAGGACCATGAATAAGAAATGATTCCTCTCCCTGCAGAAATTATTAAGTAGGGTCTGAAGTTGAGTGTGTAACTCATACAGACATGTTTATAATCTTCGTATATCATTTAAAACCAAATAATATTATGACACCAGGTAGCTTTTTTAATATACATAAATCTAAGAATGATGTCCATATTCTCTTCCCCCAGAGGCACAGAGAGGTTTAGATCCTCCCTATTTTTTTTTCAGTTACTGCATGTGATAGCACCCAAGTACCTGAATTTTCAGTAATTTACAGTCATCACATTTGTGTGCCTGTGCAAGAGAATAACTAGCCAGCAGGGCAACACCAGCCCAGATAGCCTGGGACCTGTGGGAATGAGCTTTGCTTCAATGCTCGTTCCCACATGTTGTTCTGTCCCAAGCCTGTCTGTAACAGATGAATGCAGTGGGCTGTCCCCTGTTAACAACTACTTGGGCCGGGCAATGACAAGGTCTTGAGCTATTCACAGGAAAAAGCAGTGGGGGGGAAAGAAAAGTGCTGATGAGTGCAAATCTGGCAGCACATGGAGATTTGACCACAAAGGACAGTTGACTGCTCTGAATTAACTGCCACCTCTTGAGATCGAATCTGACACAAAGAACAGCTTCAATTGCCCAGGCAGTGAAAATATCTGCCTTATTACTTTTATTAAAGGTTGCATAAAAGTTGCTAAATACACCACTGTTATATCAACACTAGCTTAATATGAACAAAGTCCTTACCACATAGCAAGCATGTCTTAGGTAATGTGATGCACTTTAACTGTCAGAGAGAGAGATCAGCACAGGCTGGGAAAGGCAGATGCAAGTAGAACAAGGTTAGAACAAGGAACAAGGTGGCAGAAAGAACACATGGATCCTTTAAAGGGGGAAGACACAAAAATGGCAACAGCAATGGGCAGAAAAAGACATAACTTTCCTGGAAATCTGCCTGTGCCCATCACAGCAATTATATGGCAGAACAAACCTGCCAGCAGCAGTGTTTGTTTTCTGTGCAACAGCCAGGCTGTGGTACATGTAATTAGCAAGCAGGTGGCTAGAGCCCCATAGGGACTGTCGTTCGTTACGACTTTTGCACTCCACTGCTTGTGCCATAACATTCTTTTTAAAATAGTACATGTGCCAGATCTGGGTAATGGTTTAACAGATGCCTCATCTTGGCTGCAGGACAGCAGATGCAGGAATGTTTCTCTGAGAGATAGCAAGGAGATGTGCATGAAGCTATAGATATTCCAGTATGTACAACCTTGCACAGGTGTACATATGCTCCTTTAGCCCTGAGAATGCCAGGGATATATAGATTCAATGTGGGTATTCAAGAAGGAGAAGTTGCAGAAGACCGAGAGCTCATCTCTTCCTATAAGACCCCAATACTTTGTGGTTAATCCTATGCAGTGAACTTAGTGGTTTATTCAGTTTTGGGTACTGAAGACTTTGAATCTGAGATCTGGAGGCCAGATGCTGTTTTAGAAAATGTTGGAAGGCTGAAGAGGCATGGGAACAAGGTGCCATGGTTACATGGCCTCTCTTACAGAAATGTGAAAGGTCCTCAATTAAAAATGTTACTCGTAACATCCTATGTCTAATATTTTTTTATATTTCAGAATATTTTGTATTGATCAGCTACAGTAGTTCTCAAGAACAAAATGCCCAGATAATTAAATAGGTAAGAATTAAATGGTAAAGAACAGTTATTCAAGAGACTTTGGATATGCTTAGATACAATACTTTTGCAAAAATATCGTTGTGATCTGTCATTTAAATCTGCTTTATGAGTCAGCATTAACCTGACCCATGTGTGTAAGCCAATAAGTTCAGGCAGCTTAGCTGTCTGTATTCTTAACAGACTGCTCTGACTTTGCTTTTCCTTACTAGTTTCTGTTGAAGCCTTCAGTAACTTTCTCCTCTTTTTTTTCCAGCTGTATTTTACCTTGATCTCATTTATCTCCTGAAGTTTCATCTTTCTGTGTTCCCCACATTGGTCAAAGCTTTGAGATATAACTGTCTCATCCTTTCCTTAAAGTGAGTACACCTAATGTCTAAGTGAGTTGGATAAGAGCACAAATTATAACAAAATAACTCTGAAAATTTGGTAAGATTTAAATATTCTGGGCAAGATATTAAAATATGAGCCTATAGCCTTTTAAGGTCCTTCCTTCCAGCTTTGATCTTTTTCTATTTATTTTGAGTAATTTTATGCTTGTAACGAACTGTATCAGCTTACCTGAATCACCAGGAAATGTCTTACCAGACAAGTCCTTTTGACCCAGCTCTATTCAGAGTTCCCATCCTACTTCCTGCCCCCTCATCCCAGTAATACACCTCCAGACACTCAGATTTAATATCTGAGAGGGAGCACCCCTCTAATTCTCAACCAAAGGTACAGGCATTGGCCAATTTTCTAGGCAAGGACACCCTCCCTACATCCCTTATCTCTCCAACCTTTACATCCCTCAGTGTCATCATGTACACCCCTCCTTCTGATCTCATATTCTATTTTCTGTTTTCAGCCCTTTCCCATGCCCCTACCCTCCATTTGCTCAGCCTTTCTACCTCCATCTCTTCCTCCCTCTCCTCCTCCCTCCCTATTTTGTTTAATATTCTTTGTTCTTACCCTAGTTCTTCTGTTATGGGTCTCTTTTAATTGTCACTTAACCATTCTCTTGAATTCCATCACAATTTTGTACAGAACAAGGAGGGATTTACATGCTTTGAAATCTTCTATGCTGAATAGGCAATAAGTATTTCATGCAATGGGAGTTTCATAGATGTCAGAGATACAGAACAAGTACTCTTAAGCTCTTCTTGCTCTGCTTTTGACACCATCAAGTAAAGTTCCCTCTTTGGATGCACAAAAGCTGCACCTGAATCATTAAACAAGGCTGCATATGAACAACAAAGTCCAGCTCTCAGAAAAGAGAAAAGGAAAACAACCTCTCCTCTTTGGGTACTTAAAATTAACCCACCCATTTCTCTGTCAGGTGCAATGCTGCTAGCCCCAGTTCGTGAGCTACAGTGGAGACTGAGTACAACCTAGTTTAATAAAAATGAACTGTGAAGAACAGCTCACTGGCAAAAATCAGTAAGTTTAAAACTAACCCCAACCAGTAGTAAAAATCATAAGAAAATAATAAATGCTAATACCTTAAAATTTGCCACTGCCTAAAGATTTTTTTCTGCCGTTGAAAAAACCCACTTTTTTCCTCCCCCAATACCTAGGAATTTTCTTCTCTTTTGAGCTACATACTGCAGAAAGTAATTCAGCTCTGTCATTCCAAGCATGAAGCAGAACAAACTACCTGAAATAGTTAATATAATTTAGTGCAAAGCAATTACATCTATTGCCATGAGAAGCACAATTTACTACCATGGGGAAGTGAGAAAGTCCAATATGTCATAGTAAAATGCACTTTAAGCTGCACATAATGAGACCTTCCTCACGTCTCTGCATATTTGTCTTTGGAACCACAGCTCAGGATTACACCTCCCCAGATGACTGCCCTACCTGCTGGGCTACCAAAGCTTGTACCTTATCTGTGCTTGCTTTCCTTCTCCAGCAAATCAGCCTCCTCCCCTCCATAGTGGCACAACCTCAGCAGGAGGATAGAAAGTGCTGCCATTCACAGCAGCCTCCTGAGATAATAAAGGCAGCTAGGATATTGCACTCAAGGCCTTGGGCATGTGCAACGAGAAGTCGATGCTTAAGGAGTACACAGCCCCCTAGCTGCCTGTCCTGTCCCCCTGCCCTTCCTGCCCTGTTTCTCCCCCCTGGCTGGACACTCAACCTGACCTCTGCAGGGACTGCTGGACCTAAAATGCCAGACTGCCACCCACAATGCAGGTATACACTCTCCTCTGCTGCCTCTTCTCAGGGGGAGCCCTGAGCAGAAAAGAGGGACAGGCAGGCATCTAAAAATTTGTCTGCTCCAGGAGCTCACTTGCTAAAAGAACATTTTGCCCTCGGGCCCAGCGCTGTGATCAACAGGCAGTTTAAATGATGGTGTGACTCTGCCTTTCCCCACATGCAAGTACATATTTTAATAGAAATTGGAGCTCCCATGTCTTCTTCTGGAGAGACTGACTGCACTGTAAAAGTGCACTGTAGCATCAAGCCTTTCTGAGGACCAAGCAGCCTTCCTCCCAGCTGACCTCTGCCTACATGCAGCACACATCAGAATACGAGGGAAAATTGGGATATTAAGGATGTGCAAAGATTTACAGCCTCTATGGACAAAAGGCTTTTTCTGTGATTGCTTTTTCATTCTGTGCTTTCAGTTTAGTTGTCTAAGTCTTACTTCAGATTCAATTTTGTGATACTAGGATTCAAAGATTAAGAGGAGGGGTGACTGAAATGTGTTAACTACTTCTAGGTTGTTTTTGATGACACTGCTATTGCCATTATCTAAGATAGCAACCCCAGCTCCATTACAAGCACACACTGTTTTTGATTTAGGTTTAAATTCAGGATTTATCCTTTTCCTTCAGAATATAAATGTGTTTTCTTCTTAAAAGCTAGATATACTAGAAGACATTTAAAAAGGAAAAAAACCCTGTTTATAAAACTTTTCTGAAGTCTCTTTTCCCAAACACCTTCCTGGTAGAGGTAACTTGGTCCTAATGTGCCATATTTTTAAGCTGTTAGCAAAGCAAGGAACAAATCTAGAAGAAATCTCAGATTATAAATCTGAATTATGCCCAACTTTGTAAGGCCACAGACATTTTGCAGTTTAGTACTTTTCAGTTCAGAATTTCAGCAGTGATCTCTCACTGAAGCAAACGTATACTGTGGTCATTATGCCTTTCAGTAAATATCAATTGGCTGCATTTAAACCACGGAAAATGGAAGTGCTTCCAATTCCTTGCTATGTATCCCTCTCTCCATACCTTGATTTCCATGCCAAATTGGTCTTGATGACTGAAGGTAGATGCTGTGGAAATTTCCTTTTGCTGGCTGATCACGAAAAAGACTGGGGGCTGATCATGGGTCACACCTTGGCTTCCTAACAGCAACTAGATCAAGCAATGAATGAAAGGAAAATGTGACTAAGTCCTTTACTGTTCTAATTACAAAACCTTAATTTTAAAAAGTAAGAAACCTACTAAAATCACTGATGATAAAATATAAAACTCAAATAGCTGCTATCAAATACCTTATATTTATTTCATAAATGACAAAAACCCCACTAATGAGCAATAAATTATTTATTCAAAAACATCTATACAAAATAACACTCTTGGAGATATACACTTTTACATTTTTAAAGTGCATCCCTTCATTGCTACAGTATTTGATTTGCTAATTTACACTGTACATTCATATTTTATAAAAAAAATAATTGGTGAATATTTCTCCAGTTGGATGCTAATAACAGTGACAGGGAAAACATATTCCATTGTAGAAATCACTTTTGAAGTGTATATGCATACAAACCATTCATATCCAGATTTAAAGACCATACTGTGACAAGAGCAAGAGTATCACTACAACGTGGAATTACAGTATACTGTACGATAATAGATTCCTGTTATAAAAAGTTATTTAAAAGTGCAAAATATATACACTCTGCCTTTATATTACTTCCTAGTTTAATTTTTACTACGTATTAAATCCTTTTCTGACTTCCTGAACAGATAAAATTACAGTAATTTTACACTATGCAAATCTATAATCATGCACATGTTGCAAGGCTGCATCTCCAATAAAAAAAGGAACAAAACCAAAGCTGCACACACACAAAATTGCTGCATTTCAGATGTCTCCTTTAATTTGCCAACTGAAATACATAAATTGTGTAGTAAAATATATAATGAATACTATTTAGATGTGAAACATTATGAGGATGAAAAATTTTTGTTCATTTTATTTTGATCATTACAGTATTACCTGAAAGTACTTCCCTATACTAAGATGATCACATATATGGCCTCATTTTGTTGCATTTTAGCCCTCAGTACCACCTTCCTCCAAAAAGAAAGAAACCTGCAATATGCAAAACCCCAAAGAAGTTCGACAAACATTTAATTGCCACATGGAAAAGATGAAAAACATTCAGACAGTCTTTATGTGCCTGTACAGAATTTTGACACCTATTTAGGTTTGGTTCTATTATGAACTGCTGAACTAATGCATTTTAAGGACAGAGGTAGTGAACTGTCACGAAACATTTAATAAGGTTTAGTTACTGGCTGCAGTAGAGTATATTAATTCAAATGTTCTTCTAAAAGAAGTTCTGAGATCATGTTGTGTAAAGTTTTAAAACTGAAAATCTTGTGCTAATTACCTGCTGTAGATCACTTTTTTTTCCCATTCCACAGACTGCAATATATTTGACTGTTCAAAGCTTATGTCAGTTACTGAAGAAAAGATGATCTTTCCCTTTAATAAAGATTTACAGGGTGGGAATAAGAACAAATGGCAATTAGAGGGGAATACCTGAGTAATTAATGTCACCACTGATAATTTAATCCTAGAGCCCTGAGTTCTTAAGGAATTCTGTGAACGCCCCCTGACTTTCAAAGGCATGTCTGGAAGTGGTTTGAGACATTTTCTATAAAGTTTCTACATATCTTTTCCTTCTTTGTGTGAAAAAAACCCAGTAAATATACACATTTTTTTGGCATGAACAACAATAGTCAGGTAGTCAGACTTATGCTGCATTGAGGGTTACTGATCAGAATATGAACCAGCTCTGGACATCATTGTCAGTGATGCTCGTACACTGGAGAAAAGCACTGATTTCATTAAAAATCTCCACACTTCTCGTCCATCATATATTCTTGTAAGTTTTCACCAAGAAGTGGCAATTGCCTTTCACTTTGCAAACAAGATTGCATGATGCAGGGGCAGAGAAGCAACAGCTGCGTATTTCAAACTGATTATTTTGGGATGGAAATTCCCACAGATGTACTCTGTCCCTCAGCTACTGATGGTGCTTGCCACCCCCATTGGATAAACTGCAGTATTTAAGATAGTAATTCCTGGAAATATTGATACAAAAGTACATGTGGGAATGCTCCTAATACAAATTTCAAGTACACGTAACAACTAGTTTTTTCAAATAAAAAGTCAAGTATCTTTCCCTTCTTTTCACTTAGTGCTTTTGGAAAGAATAAATCCATCTCCATTTTTTACAGCTAAGTATAACCTGAGAACATCCCGAGAACCTTAAATTCCTTACTTTAAGCCATGAGTGATTTATAGATTGTTATCTCTATCAACATAAGTAATTGATCATGTTTTTATTGAAACAGGACTAAAACTCAACTCAAACACTACAAAATATGCCAAAATAGTTAAACTAAAATTAACTCCTCCCCCAATGTTATTGCAAAATGTTTCTTTTTTTTTTTAATTTGCTTTCCAGTGGATACAAAGATAAACATGGATCTGAGCATCTAGCACCATAAATTTTTATTCCCTTTTAAAAAATAATCATGACTTATATAACAAATATGCAATTTTTTCATGTAATGGAATAAACAGAATGCAATAAGGATGAATAATTAATCATTTATGTACACCTGATAATGTCATGTCAGTGTAAAAATGTGAAATAACTGACATTTTGTATTGTCAATATAGTAAGCTATCAGAAAATTCCAAATAGGGCTATTACCCTATTTCCATCTGTCTTTGAGAGATTTAAGAATTCCAAAATAATGGTTGTAAATAAGAAATTTTGATTAAATTGCTTAAGAGAACACAAAATTTGATTTCCAGAGGCACTAAACCAGATATGAAGAAACCCCAACCACTCAAGGATGCTTGGTGAAAAAATACAGTAAATGGCAGAAGCAGGTCTAGTGAACAGATACCTGCGGAGGGCACAATGAATGCAGAGGAGTGACAGGAGAAAATTTTCAGTGACCAGCAGTGATTTGACCTCTTGGAGAATGGAATTGCATCCTCTGAGAGAATGTTTATCATTTTCTCCAAAAGGCATAATTAATATTATAATCTGAGGAACAGGGCAGTGAATTATACGTTTACATGCTTCAAGAATAGATATGGAAAGTATTTGCACTTGCAAAATGTCTCACAAGCACAAAAAGGAAACCAAACCCCAAAGATTTCACTTTCTCTGATAGGACCACTGTTCCATAACAATTGAGCAGTATTTCTGCTCACACTGTGCAAGTAATTGTTGAATAATTCTCTTTTCCTGCTCTCCACGTTTGCAAACGTGTATGCTGCCTACTCTGGTCTGCATAACAGCTTCTCAGGACTCAGTGTATTCCCAAGCACCTGGCTCCATGCTGTTCCAGTTGAGTTTGGTTTTTTTGTTTGTTTGTTTTCTGTTCATATCCCAAGCTTTTCATTTGAGAGAGTGCTTTTACTGTTTAAATATTTATTTTTTTCCCACCACTGAATTAGTATTTAAAATAACTTTTAAGTATCAGTGGTGCACCTAACTATTAATAGAGCAGAGGATGTGGTCCTGCTCTTTATTTCAAACCCTGCCACAGCTATGGCATGAAGAAAATGATTCAACAGCAGTAAATTAGCCATGTAGAAGCACTTCTGGTGCTTAGACATGCTTATGTGTGCTTTTGCAGAGCTTTGTGTTCTACAGACAAGAGTCTTATGAATGCAGCTATCTCATTTACGAGATGGTGTTTACATAAGTTTTGCCTTTATGACTGTAATCATATATTGCATTGCAACTACTCTTTTCTCACACAGAAAAAAAATTAATTATGTAAATATAATAAATGTTTGAAACTTAATGACAAGCTGCTCCAGTAGACTGGTCTCTTTTGATATACTTAAAATTAGCCCACTTTTGCCTTTACAAGGTGAACAAGGGACAACTGCACAAAGTCTAGGCAGTGAATTAGCCCAGCTCTACGTTTTTGGCATGAACAGGCACCATTTTCAACAGTGGTGGGTGCTGTGATCATCATGGCGATGAAAGAGCTGAGGATGCTCAGCTAAAATCATGGAATCATATGGAACCAAGACGATTAGGGAACACAAAGGGAAAGAGGAGATTCAGGCACCTCTCATTTTCAGTACTTCATAACAGTGAATTTGCTTCTGCCCTGATCTGCAGTATGGGAATTTTCAATGAAAAAGGGTATTTCTCTGTTTCTGATTGGCTACCCTGCTGTTTAAAAGAGAAGAACTTGGAAACATCTTTATAATCCACAGCCTGTTTTCTGAAATTAAGCATGGTGGCAGGAAAACTGACAGACTGAGAATTCCCCAAGTGCTGGATCCCAGAGCCTCAACTCTCTGCTGGCTGGACTGGGGCAGATTGATTGTTGGTTGGGAGGTATTACCAGATGCACAACAGTTGTGCTGGGATGCACAAGTATCTACTTTGTTAATTCATCCAGTAAGTACTCTTCCAAATTCAGCTTATAATTAATGTTAGAGTATCAGAAAAACTTTTTTTTTGGTGGAGAAAGAACAGTTCAGCTAGGAAAAAAAGCCAACAACAAAGGTAAGTATAGATGACCAAAAAAAAGTACAAGAAAAAAATCAAATTAGTATGTTTCTCTATAATTATTCCCTCTCCTTGTAACAATTGAGAATCACACCTTTTTTTCACCCTGTGTGTGTAGAAGACGGGCTGAGGCCACACTTGCTTGCTAGCATCTTTAAACTGCTTGTAATCCCATTTGACTCATTCATGGAGGCTTGGGGGAATGTAGAAAATATTTAGAAACACTGTACTAAATTAAAGGGGTTTTTTTCCCCTTTAAGATAGCTTTTAGAAACATAGGAACCATTTGGGTTCGAAAAGAATATTTGCCCCTTTTTTTTTGTTTCAGTTTTGATTCAAGGAAGGAAAGCATTTTTCTTCTAGGTCTAAACATAAAACTCCTCACTTTCAAAAATCTGAGACAAGATGCATATAAGAAATGCTGGCTCTTTGCTTTCTAACACAGCAGCACAGGGAATGTGCAGGATGAAGGGCCTCCAGGAGTAAGTGGAGATGGCTCTGGATAAGGACACGAATGAGTTGGACACAAATAAGTCAGGCATGCATTTAAAGAGAGAAACATAAGCAATGATGCAGCTGAATAGGCAGGTGTTCTGAATGACTTCTCACATTTGAAAATGTGACAATACTACAACTTAAAGTATGACTTTCCTACACTGCATAATTATGTTGCCATGAGTACAAAATAAATGTCACATTGTGATATGATTAGAAATCCTTAGAGTTTAATAACATAAAGATGGTTTTCAATAGATTTTTCAAGTACATCAAGTGTGCTTATTTTCTTCAACTCTTAATGCTTGCTCTCACCATACTAAGACTATTTTGCACAAAATTTATTATATTTTTAATTTAATTTCAAACCCACCACTGAAGCACACTTCTAGTGGGGCTAATCTATTTGACCTGAGAAGTCCAAGGATAGATTCACAGATAAGCAACCATAGGTGATCAAGCTATTACAGCTTAATGATGACTTCCAGTCATCAACTGTTGCACAGCAATCATTTATACGCACACTCCCAGCTGGCTGCAGTTATTAACTGAAATATGCTCAGTAAACAACTGTGAAGATCTAGGAATTAAAATTGAGTTCCTAGTGTGAGTAGATGGTTGTACACTTGGCAATTTTCATTTGGGGTGATCTAAATAATCACTTGCACATAATACTAGAACAGCTAGATCTATTTCCCACTGCAAGATCTGCTCAGCAAGGGAAAAGTGGATTATGGAATTCTGTTTCTTGAGCTGCCTGTGAAGAAATCCCCAAGGACATTTAACAGTTTGGATTCTCACTGTTCTCACTAACTACAGCTCACAAAGGAACTACAGTTTTATCAACACTTAGGGAAGGTCTTGCTTGACCAACCTGATGCCCTCCTATGACAAAGTGGCCTGCTTAATTGATGAGGGAAAAGCTGTGGATGTAGTCTATCTAGACTTCAGTGAAGTGTTTGACACCATCTCCCACAGCATCCTCTTAGGAAAATTGGCTGCTGGCAGCTTGGATGGCAGATTCTTCAAAGAGTAAAAACTGGCTGGCTGGCCAGGCCCAGAGAGCTGTGGTGAATGGAGCTAAATCTGGTTGGCAGCTGTCACTAGCGGTGCTCCCCAGGGCCCAGTATTGGGGCCAGTCCTGTTTGACATCTTTATTGAAGGCCTGGACATGGGGCTTGAGTGCATCCTCAGTAAATTTGCAGATGGTACAAAGTTGGGTGGGAGGGAGCATTGATCTGATCGAGGGCTCTGCAGAGAGACCTCGACAGACTCCATCAATGGGCTGAGGACAACTGCAGGAGGTTCAATACGGTGAAGAGTCCTGCACTTGGGTCACAACAATTCCCTGCAGTGCTACAAACTGGGGGAGGGTTGGCTTGAGAGCTGTTCAGCAGAAAGGGACTTGGAGGTGCTGGTCAACAGCTGGCTGAACATGAGCCGGTCTGTGCCCAGATGGGCAACAGGCCAATGGCATCCTGGCTTGTATAGTGTGACCAGAAGGGCCAGGGCAGCGATTATTCCCCTGTGCTCGGCACTGGTGAGGCCACACCTTCAGTACTGCATTCAATTTTGGGCCACTCATTTCAAAAAGGACATTAAGGTACT
>WEKY01012201.1:7052-46923 GCA_013390045.1 Picathartes gymnocephalus
CGCGCGCACGCGCAGCGAAGGGAGCCATACACCGCCCCCTAACGGTCTAACGATTCCGGCGTCGCGGAGCTCCTCAATGAATGGAGCAGGGGGGGAGCGGCAACCGCCAATGGCGCGCGGGGGCGTGGCGCGCTGCCCCCGAGGTACGCTGGGAGTTGTAGTTCTCTCCTGCAGAGGAGCAGCGTGGGCCGGCGGTAGCCACGACTACAACCCCCAGGAGGCCGCACGCGACCGCGCGCCCCGCCCCGCCACGGCAGCTCGGCGCAGCGCTGGCACGGCCGCAGTTGCGCCGCAGAGGTGACCTCGAGCAGCCGGGCCCGCCGTTCCGTAGACATGGTCGGTATTACGCCCCGGGCCCGCGACGGTACCACGCCTCTCGGGCTCCTTCGGCTCGAGGCAGGGTGCTCCGGCAGGGGGAGGTGACCCCGAAATGGCATCACCCTCCCCGCCTGGCCGCGCTGCTCCCGCGAGGGCGCGGGGAGCGGGCGGCAGGGGTGACCTGGAGGTGGTCGTGGCACCCAGAGGCTCCGGGCGTGGCGGCGCCCCAGGGCTCGCCGCTGCCCCCGCGGGGGCCGCGCCGGGGTGACCTTCCAGGCGGGGACGTGGGGTCGGTGCCGGCCTGGCGGCAGCTCTGCCTCTCCCTCTCCCCAGGGCCGTTCGGGGGAGGGCAGGATGCGCCCCCGTCGGAAGGCAGCGAACCTCCCTGTCCCGGGGCTGGCACTCCGGAGGGATAATCGTGCCTTTTCCCGGCACCGCGCCTGGCGACCTTGCCTTCGGGAGATGGAGGCTGTGAGCGCCTTCGTTCATGAGGCGTGAAAGGTTTTGGTGCGGTTCTGTGTTAGCTCAAGGGAAAGTGCTTGTGAAATGTTTTTATTGGTTCATCCTTGCTTGCTGTCGGAAATCCAGCTGTTTGTTCAGACTCTCTAGATTGTCAAGGAGTCCTTCTAGTTCTGCCCTGAGGTCACACAGGTGAACTGCAGTGCTTTGCTTTTCTGCAGCATGTGTACATAGATATACAAACCTGCACAGAGACCTTACTTTCCTTTCTAGGCATGAAAACATCTCTGTTTTTCTAGACTCAATACCCTGTTATTCAAACCTGCACTTTTAGTACTTTGCTATAGAAAGAATGCTTGCATACTCTGAAACGTGGCTTATTTCAGCTGTATCCTAAAAAATACCAAAATCTGTAGACTTTATCCTACTTTTCCACTCTATTTAAAATACGGATTTACAGGAGTGACAACATGACAGCAAGTTTTAGTTTGTGTTTGGGCTCTCAAAGCATTGGCTGACATGGATGGGCTGGTGTCACAGAGAACTGCTGGTTATAACTTACTTTGATGTCCAGACTTTTCAGAGTGTCACTGTTTTTATCTTGCCTTTGCTGTTCAGATTGTGCGTGTGGTGTTGGGTAGAGGCGTTATATTTCTGAAATGAAATCATCTATCTGTGCAACCACCATTAGCTCAATGAAATGGAAAAAGTTTTACAGGACACCTGTGTCAAGGTCATTTCTTAAGGAAGGGATGCCTTTGGAATTGCTTTGGTCTCTGAACCACAGTGCTGGTGGTTCAGAGTGCACAGCTGCCTTGCTGATACTTTCTGCTACATTTCCAAACATGTTTATTGTCACCACATCTTTGCTATAAAGAAGGGAGAGCAAAGGGAAAGTTTCTTAGGCAGACTCTAGACTTTGGAAGAGATAAAAGTTTCTTTTAATGATTAAATCATCCTCGTAAAGCAAGGTGGGATAGCTTAGTTGGCTGTAATGTTCAGGAGTAATGTTAAGCTGATTGTATTTTATAGACAGGTTTATCAGCAATAATCTCTATAGAGGTCTCTTGTAACTGTAATTAGCAATACAAAATCTATCACTTGTGTAGTCAGGATGTTCCTGTCACAACATTTGATAGGTTGTGAGTTATCTCTTACTTACCTTTGTAACCTCCTGAATCAGTTTTGCAGTGCAGTGCTGTTTGCAGGTATGGCACTCAGGTTTGCTGATATCAGCTGTAATCACACACATAACTGAGGCACTGAGTTCTTAAACCAAAGTGTGTGGGGAGGTTAAGACCACAACTTCCTCACTTGATACTGGAGGCTTTGCTTTTTTATCTGTGATAGTTTAGGAGGAGGAGAAATCTTACATTTGCTGGATTAGGTGAAGGGTACCTGGGGATGCAGTGTTCAGTGCTGGGGGTTTTTTTCCTCCTTTTTATCATTACTTTTGCCACTCTTCTATTTTCCTAGAACTTTTTAATTATACATTGGTTGAATGTGGAGTAGGGAAGGCTTTGGAACAAAATAGTTTGGCTAGTTGTTGCTTAATTTGTCCTCTAGTTCCTGTATACCTGAGTGTGTGAGTAAAGGTCACCCCTGCAGTTACCACAGCATGAAAGTCTTGCAGGAGCCAAGTCACGGGTTAAAGCGCCTGGACATGAATGGCTGGAGCCGGCAACTTCTATTGGGGAGCTTCTTTCTCTAAAAGTAGCCTCAGACACTCAATGAGACCAATTTTAATACGAGATGTAAGTTTCTTTGGTGAGAGTTATCCACATTTTGTAAGAAGCACAACGTTTATGGTTTGTTAATCCAACTTCTGGATTTAAGAGAGAGCATGAAAGTTTCTTCGATGCTAAATGCTCACAATTGGTGCAGGGGTCAAAAGGGAAACACACTGAATCCAATGTACTGAAGGTTTGAAGAGGAAAAACAAGTAGGCAGCACTCCTCACTTTAATTTAGCTTATGTTTTTTCCTCCTCCAGCCCCAAATGGGGAACAACAGGAAGGATGGTAGTAAGCAAACATAATTTTGTTGGGAAGGTGGAGCTGAGTCATGACTGAAGGTTTGGGGGTTTTTTTTAGAGGCTAAATGCTAAGTTTGTCTCAGTAAAAAAAATAAATAGGCCTATCTCTTACCTTTTTATCTTCTACTCCTTCACTCTCCTATTGTTATTCTGAATACTCACCATAATGCTAGTGGATAGATTGGCATATTTTATGTTTAAATCAGACTGGCTTATAAAGTTCCTAGAACGGAAAAAAAAAATCTCTTTTCCTTTTCCCCCTTTGTGATACTTCTTAAGAAGAAAGTATGTGATAAAACCGGGTAGGTGGCCTAATTCTTTTAATTATCTAACACTAGCATGTTGCAGCTGTGCTCAGCTGGTCACTTCTGCAGAGAGAATACGCTCAAAGCCCCACATGGTTTTCCTATAAATATCAGTGACAGGAATGGTGATTGGAAAGGATCTGTAGAGGTCACAGAGTCTGCCCTCTTTCTTGCTCCATGTCTGGAGGTTGTCCAGTCCAGCCCAACAGCAAGACTTTTGCCACTGATAGGTCACGTCATAGGTGTTTTGGTGTGGGCCTTGAAAACTGCCAGAGGTGAAGGTTTTACAGACTCTCTGGGTACCCTGTTCTGCTGCAGCAGTACCACATAATCAAGAGTTTTTCTCTTAATTTGTAGCTGTTGCACCCTGTTCTGGCACTGCTGAGAGATGTTGGTCACAGTGTTATTTTTGTCACACTCTGTGAAGGTGTAGTGGGCTGCTGTTAGGTCCCCCCTTATCCTCTACCTTTCCAGACTATGTCCAGCACCCTCAGCCTCATCTTACAGACCATAAACTCAGGCTGCCAGAACTGGACTCAGTGTTCCATCTGCAACATCACCAGCACTAAGTGCAAGGCCTGTCTTTGTTCTGCAGCTTACACTTTTCATGATGTAGCCCAGAATGCAATTAAATCACTTCTTTCACATTCAGTTATGCCTGGTGTTTTGTCTCTATCTCAAATGATCATCTTTTAATTATCTGAAAAAGTGGACTTGGCATTCCAGCAGGCTGGTCAGTCTGCTTTTTCCTGTCCTAGCGCAATCTGCCCCAGCCCTGTTGCCTCTAGAGGAGAGGGGAAATACAAATAAGAGGCTTACAAAATACTGGGTTATTAATGTCCTTTAGCATGTGTTCCATTCTGATAGAATCATAGAATGCTTTGGGTTTGAACAAACTTTTAAAGGTCATTGGGGGTCATTGGTGTACCCCCCTGCATGTAGCAGGGACATCTTCAATAAGACCAGGTTTTTCAGAGACGTCCAACTTCCCTTGAATGTTTCCAGGGGTGGGGCAGCCACCACTTATCTGGACAATCTGTGCCAGTGTTCCTCCATTCTTATTGTAAAGTATTTCTTTCTTATCTAAGCCTGTCCTCTTTTGGTGTAAAACTATTGCCCCTTGTCATTTCATAAGGAGCCCTACTAAAAAGTTTGTCCTAATCTTTTTCATAAGTCCCTTTAACTATTGAAAAGCCACCCTGGAACCTTCTCTTCTCCAGGCTGAACAACCCAGACTCTATCAACCTTTAATTTGCAATATTGAATCACCTCTGGATTTCTCCCAGTCCAGGTTCTGCTTAACAAAGTGTCATTTTGCTACAGGGCAAGCCATTTCCCCCCCTCTTATTTGCAACATAGTAACATTTTGGCAGTTTTCTCTCAGTCTTTTGGAATTTTGGGTCAGTTTGACAGTAGACAGCTGTATTATGGATAGTAGTGTCTGTATTTGTGCATAATGTAGCTTTTGTTTGTGGATTAGTTAAATTGCTGCCTAACAGTTTAGTGAGGCAGTAGTTTTAAGTCTGCTAGATTCTTTGGTTCCTGGCATTCAATAAGTCTTTGCTTGCAAATAAGCATTCAAAATGTTTAATGGGAACAGTCCTCGAAATTGAAACAATCTGAAAACCAGTCTAGTGTTACAACTCGTAAAATTTCTACAGTAAATTTCAAGTATGAGTGGGTAGGGTGTATGTTGTGTTGTCTTACCTTAACAAGGCAATGTTGTTAAAGAGAATGCAAAGTTTTTCAAATACATTGTTACTCCTGGCATTTTGCAAGTTTTCCAGGAGCAATTCTTAGGGTTGTTTTTGCAATTGTGGTCTGTTTCTGTAAAAGCAAGCAGAGAAGTTACTGGTGGTTCTAACGGAACCAGAAGAGTGATCCCAGGAGCTGCGGCTGATCTGCCTTTAGGCGCATGCTTTCATCCGTAATAATCATAACGTTATTGCTGCAGTAACTTAATTTTTAACTGGTGTGAGGATGATGTGTGGAGCTGTGGGTAAGGCTGTGTCATTTCCTTGCAGGGTGAGCCTGTCAGAGTGCTGGTGACTGGAGCTGCTGGGCAGATTGCTTACTCCCTCCTCTACAGCATTGCCAAGGGCGATGTCTTCGGCAAAGACCAGGTAACTCTCACACTGAATTGCACAGGAATAAATGAATGTCAGAACGGCAGTGCCTGAGACTGGTTTCCTCATAGACACTCAGAATGGTTTACCAATGTGCAAGTAATTTCTTCTTTAAGTGGAGAAAATAGCAGTCCTGCTCTGTTATGTAGGCTTTCAGTTGTTGGTTGTGCTGAAGTTCTTTGTTTCCAGCAAATGTTTTGAATCTTGCATGAGGTAACGGCCGAGTACAAGATAAATTCATTTGCAAAACAGATTGTGGCCAGCTTGCACTAAACCTTTTCTTTCCTTCCAGCCTCTTATTCTTGTGCTGCTGGACATCACTCCTATGATGACAGTATTGGAAGGTGTGGTGATGGAGCTGCAAGACTGTGCTCTGCCGCTGCTCAGAGGTGGCCAAAACAATTTTTTCTTACACCTACAAGATGCTGCAGTACAATTCTTGCATTCATGAGTCCCTGTAGCTGGCAGGAGGTTAGGCAGAAGAAAATCTTAGATGATCCTTCTTTGATTTTGTATTTTGTGGAACATAAGCAATTAACTTAGCCTGTAAGCTAGGAAGAATGACATCAAATAGGTTTTGTGAACTGAATTGACAATGCAGATATCTGGGTTTATATCATCTAATCCTGGGGTTTCAGCCTGGACAATAAATTGTCAGATACTTGTTCATATGTGCATTGTATTCTGGCCCAGCCGTGAAATATATATATTATTGCTCTATTATATACATCATATTTATTGCTAAATAAAAAAAACCCCAAACTAATTTAGTCCTAAAAGTATCTTCTGTATAAAGACACAAAATAAAAAGTCACTCTTAAAGCCGTGTAAACAAGCTGAGTTCTGATAGTTTAAACAAGCAGAAGAAAGGGAGCAAGTAGGTGTTAGTGTAATTACTGTAACACATGACAAAAAAAGCATGTAGGTACTAGCTGGTGTACAAATCAAACCTTCTCTGCTTTTAATTGTTAAAGGGCCAGGAAAACTTCACTTGTGTTGGTACTTGCCACTGAAATTTTATTGTAGAAGTGTAGAAAAGCATATGTACTTATATATACATTTTTAGATAGAGGCAAATGAAATGTATCTTTTTGCATAGATTTCTCTTGTGTTTTCCACTCTAGATAAATATTTGTATATAAAACCCATTTACTGGCAAGTATTTAATGTGTGGAGGTAGGGCCAAATGATGACACTTGTATTTTTGGAAGGGGAAGGTAGTGGTATTGTCAGGTTAGATTATATACTGTTTATGCACAAAAGAATGTTCCCATTAGCACTATGCCATGAGTATTTATCTTGCTGAATTCTTTTCCCCCTTTCCTTTTTTGCAGAGGTCATTCCAACAGACAAGGAGGAAGTTGCATTCAAAGACCTTGACATAGCAATTCTGGTTGGCTCCATGCCAAGGAGAGAGGGCATGGAGAGGAAGGATTTACTCAAAGCAAATGTGAAAATTTTCAAGTCTCAGGGTGCAGCCTTGGACAAGTATGCCAAAAAAACTGTCAAGGTGAATGTAGGAACTGAATTTAAAACATTAATTCTCTGTTATGTAGAGTTCTGGATACACTGTAGAAGAATATTGTACATGCAGGAGCCTGCTCAGTACAGGCATTCCTTTCCGTATGCCCTGGAAAATAGACCAGAGACAAGGCTAGGTAAGAAACAGAACGTT
This sequence comes from Picathartes gymnocephalus, assembly GCA_013390045.1. NCBI lineage: Eukaryota > Metazoa > Chordata > Aves > Passeriformes > Picathartidae > Picathartes > Picathartes gymnocephalus. The sequence goes on from WEKY01012201.1 coordinate 13,970, forward strand.
AAATAGGTGGATGATTTAGTCATTAATTTGTTTGGTGAAAAAGGTGAGTCTTACCTTGTATTGCTGTATTCCACACTTACTCTGAACTGGTTACCACTGGTTTGAAAAGCAGCCCCATAAAACAATGTTTTAAAAAAATAAGCAGTCTTTTGCTCGTTATCTCTCTTCTCTAGGAGAACTGAATTAACTACATGCAGCTGCCTACTTCATATCCATCTGTGTCCTTTAACATAATGACCCTTAACTTCAGTATCAATATGGAATTACAGTTGCACAAAAATCGGCTTTATTTAGGTTGTTTGCATCATATTCTTTGGAGCATTGGAAGATTTTAATTGTTCTCTCTCAGATTTCTTCAGCACAGTTAATGGGATCATGTGGCTGCTCTCCCACTGCTCTTAATCTTAGACCCAGACTCCAACTGTGCTTTGTAACTGACTTTTTAATGTCTGCTGATGAACTTCCTACTGCTTCTAAAGACGTGTTTGCTTCTTTATCCAGCTGGAATAAAAACTGTCAATATAACTATTGCAAGTAGTAGAAAATTTACTGAACTTCCTTTCAGAAGGGGAAATACAAAGGGAAGTTTGCAGATCAGCTTGTGTGATTTAGAGTGTATGGAGCTTGACGTTAAGTCATTTGAGGCACAAATGAAAGATGAATAAAAATCAGTTTTGCATAGTAATAAATTGATCTAAGTTGGGGCAATATTTTACTTCTAACTGCCTATGAACATTGAGATAAGTAACAGTTCTGGCTTTCTTAATTATAAAGCAATTATATAAAGCAGTGGCAGCCAGTTTAGAAGTGTCTAAAAGTGGTTGGTGAAAAGTATCCACGTGTCTTGTCTTTCCCTGTATCTGGTAGCATGAGGTTTGAAGCCAGGCTGTAGGTAAGTGTACAGATCTCCCTAGAAGTCTTGTTCCCTTTCACATTGAACGTCAACTTAAAGAAAAATGCCTACCTGGAAAATATTTTTCTGTGCAGTTATAGAAGATTGGGCAACTACAAACGACACACTAAGAAAACAATCTTGTTGAAGACAAGGTATTAGAAAACTTAACTTTTAGATAGCTTCTTTGAAACCCAAGCAATGTATTTCCCTGGAGGGAGTTGTTTTGCAGAAATACCTACTTCATCTTTCCTTTTTTCATTTTTAGGTTGTGGTTGTTGGGAATCCAGCAAATACCAACTGCCTGATTGCATCAAAGTCAGCCCCATCCATACCAAAGGAAAACTTCAGCTGCTTAACTCGTTTGGATCACAACAGAGCCAAATCTCAGGTAAAAAGGGCCTATTCTGTTATCTCTGCTTAATACAAACAGAGCAATGCTTTCAAAGAAGCCTGTGAATTGAGAAGCTGAAGTCATTGCAGTGGACCTCTTTGATTTCCAATTAGATTGCTCTGAAACTTGGTGTGACTGCTAATGATGTGAAGAATGTTATCATCTGGGGCAACCACTCCTCCACTCAATATCCAGATGTTAACCATGCGAAGGTAAATGTGAAAGGAAAGGAAGTTGGAGTCTACGAAGCTATAAAAGATGACAGCTGGCTGAAGGGAGACTTTATCCTGGTAAGATACCTCTTTGTTTTTCGGGGTTTTTTAATGGTCATTCTGTGCTTGTGCTTTCTCCTAACCTCATCTGAAACTGTAAACAGTGTAACTGACTGACTTAGTGAAGCAGCTCTTTCCTCTCACTAGAATAATCCATCTTCAGATATCTTGTTGCTGCCAGTTATTTGCTCTTGGAAAATTCAAGGCAGAAAAGTCTATGTAACTTCTGCTAGAAAAATCCAATTGGAATGCTAAAATGATTCAGAAGAGAATTTTTATTGCAGCTCAGGTGAAACTTGTGTGACACAGAAGCACCATTGCCATTTCACTACGGTAACTTTTTGGGATAGTTTTGTAGATGAAGTGGGATGATCCATTTGCTGCTCCCCACCCACCAGAAAAGGCCAGCAACTCTTTCCCTGCTCATGCATGTGCACAGGCACACATACACACTCTTTCCAGTTCTAAATCTGTAGAATCATCAGCATCATTTCAGAAAAGGAATCTGAAAAATCTAGAAAATGCCTGTAAGTGTCTTAATGTAGGATAATAATAAATAATAATGTAGGTTAGTAAAACAAAATAATGGTATTAATAGATCAAGAGCACAGACTACCTAAGTGGAATATGAAGGAAAATGGGTTACTAAAGCCCTAGATAAAGAAAGCTTTACCAAAACTATTAAAATTAAAAACTATTAACTTAAGTATGGTGAGGTAGATTCAACTATCTTCAGGAATTAAATTAATTTTATGCATTAAGTATTGTAGGATTGAGACCAGCAAGTGTTTCACATTGATATTCAGCAGAAGACCTTAATTGACAGTGTGTTGCTCAAGACATCTGTTACTGTTGACATGCACAAAGTCTCCTGGTGGGAGAGAAGTCAGCTAGCTGTAAAGCTCTGAAACATTCTGTTACATTCTTGTGCTGGCAGAACTCTTCTAGATTGTGTTTCTGGGTTGTATGCCATGGTTGTTTAGTGAACGAACGGTATCTTTACTGATAAAATTAAATAATTACAACAGTCTTACTTGATGGTGTTTACTAACAGCATGTAGACCAAGCCATGATTTTGTTGCTTTACAATTTAGTTACAGTTGAGTTTTTTTCTTAATTGCAGACTGTTCAGCAACGTGGAGCAGCTGTTATTAAGGCCAGGAAGCTGTCCAGTGCTATGTCAGCTGCCAAAGCTATCTGTGATCATGTGAGGGACATCTGGTTTGGCACTCCAGCGGTAAGATGTGGCCCTTGAGTAAGTGCTTGTTTGCCTAATGCTTTGATTCTGTGCCCACCTCGCTGACCTCGAGTATATGTGTGTTCAGAGGAAAGAATCTGTCCTTTTCTAGAGTAAGGTTTGTCATAGGACATAAAGGATACTGAAAATTATGATAATTTTGCTTGCTTCTAGATGTGAAAAATGTATTTGACTTTTTTGGTTTCAGGGGGAATTTGTTTCAATGGGAGTCATTTCTGACGGCAATTCTTATGGTGTTCCTGAAGACTTGCTATATTCATTCCCTGTTGTGATCAAGGTAACTAGGCTGTATTTAAATCCATATATCTTCTGCAAGACCTATTAAACTGTCATGTAAGCTTGTTAACAGCAGTGTGGGACTGCAATTGCTGGGATGTGGGGGTTTAGCAGTCTTTGGCAGAGAGGGACTCCTATTAACCAAGTTAAGTTAACTTGATTGTCAGCTAAGTGCTGGTAGACAAGTAGAATCTGGCATGACTGGCTGGTGCTGGTTGCAATCTTTATCTGAAATAAAATTAACTGCTGCATGATGTGGTTCTTTAGGGCCATAAGCTTTGTTCTTATGCCACAAAGTTTCTTTCATGCAGCATGTTCTTACGTGGAGGGCTTTTTATTTGTTTCCAATCAGGACAAGGCCTGGAAGTTTGTTGAGGGTCTTCCTATTAATGATTTTTCTCGTGAGAAGATGGATCTTACTGCTAAGGAGTTGGCCGAAGAGAAGGAGACTGCTGTGGAATTCCTCTCCAGTGCATGACTAGGTCAGGAGGAAATAGAAAATCATTTAAGCGTGGAAGAATCGAAAAGCCGTCTGTAGGTCTGCTACCAAACACCGCTACTGTATCCAAGTCAACTGTCTGTGGCCATTGTGCATTTTAAAGTTCATATGCTTACTGGTACTGTCGTGACTCTTGAGTTATTAGCAAAATATTATTAAAGAAGTAAAACTAGTTTGTTGACCAAACTTTTTGTCTGTTCAATACTAGTTGCTTTCTGTGTGTGGTACAGGATAATTGTTTGCCTCAGCCTTGGCTACTAACGCACAATCTGAGTTCCGATTAGAATTTGGCACTGTTGGAACATGTCCTAGTCCGTGATCACTTCAGCATCCCCTGTCTCAGCTGAAAATGACATTAGAATGCCAGTAATTCTCCTTGAACCGGTAGTTCAGTGACCCTGAAGTCTGTCACTGGACAGACTTCAAGTAAATACAGTTCACTCTGATTTTATGCTTACAATGTTTGTCAATAGAAATATTAAAAGTTGCTTAATCAGATATTGGCTTAGAGTAGTCTGTTGCACTTTATTTGCATGTTTTAGTTATGTAAATGACACAGTTTGATAGTACAAGATAAAAAAACCCTGAAAGCCTATTTTAGGAAACTGAGGGAAACTAGATTTAAGAAGCTTTTGTAATGACTAGCATTTCCCTTTGCCTGAGTTGTTGTCTGTCCTGTTCTAATAGAAGTTTCTGCCTTGTACTAAAGTAAATCTTGGTCTGTTGTATCTGGAGTCATCTCATTTTTCTTTTTTGGTTTGTTTTCATTAAATGAGGATTTGCAAAACAGAACTTCTTTGACCAGAAAAGGAAAGGTGAAACTGAATTATAAGCAAATTGAATGGTTTCTTTGAGGATTTACCAGCCAGAATATCAAATAAATCAGCAAACATCAGTAAGCTTATCCATAAAAATAAGTCAGCTCTCAGAATATTACTGTACCTGTTAAGCACAGTGACAATGATGCAGCAGAGGTGAAAGGGGAGAGAAGCATTTCAGAAAATGGGAATATGCGGCAGCACAGGACAGCTGGGACAGGGCACAGTGAGTGAATGCCATGAATGCCTATGAAGCAGCTGTTGCAAGAATTTATGCATTTCTGCAGTCTTAGGAATAGCCAGGAAGTATACACAGTTGTATTTTTTTCACTGTTTTTCTCATTCCTCTGAGCCCCTTAGTTTAGTTACCAGGAGAAAATTTCATACACCTGTCTTTTCATGACAGTTTGGGCGCTTCTGCAGAAATTAGGGAGGGAAGGAAAGCTGCCAATGTGTTGACTGCCTTCTGGCATTTCATGCAAAGGCAGTAAAATCTCATTTCAGCATGAGCTCAGGGATCAAAGGAATTCATTGTAGTAATTGCCATGCTACAACTTATTTTAAATTAAGGTGTTTTGCATGAACGTTACAGGAGATGGCTCCAGTGCACACTGTTACTTGGTATGAGAAGGCTAAGTAAAGGGAAAGATGCAAATCTGTGCCTGAGAAACAAATAAGGGATGATAAATGCTGCTGATGTGCAATGTGCTTTGTGCCATACCTACTGTGGCATCACCATGGAGGGAATAAGCTTTAAGAAAGAAAATCGGGAAGATCTGGCTCTTCAGGGTTTTTTGATGCCTGTTTTAAAGCACCTTCTGCAGGAGACAACTCACTTTTTGGAAAGTAACGCTTCTAACAATGTATCAGAACAATTGCATAGTTAACCTCAGTACTTGATAGAGTATCTCTCTCTCTCCTGCTACACTAAATCAAGTTAACAGTTGCACTGAGTTTAACTCATGCTGAGTTCTAAGCACTTGTTTCTGTTCCCTCCACACTTCCATGAACCAGTTCAACAGGAAATCTCTCACCTGCTCATTGTCCAAATGCCTTACCTTCCTGCTGCTTACAAACCACCACGTGAGGAATATTCTTTGTATTGGAAGTTACTCTCCAGGACATAAAGACTGTCTGTGCAGGAAAGCATTTCACATCCATTCTTTACTTGCTGATTACTTCTCCAAGAGAACAAAAGTTAGGGCTTCAAGCAGCAAATCCTGTGAGTACATACAAGCATTCTTTGAGAAACAAATCCTGGGGGAAATTAGGGCTGGAATTGTCAGATCCACTTCTGGAAGGTTTCTAGATGGAGCAGCTGAGAACATTAGGGCTCCTGACTGAGTCTGTGTGTCAGCAGAAAGGCTCCCAGGGAAGGCTGCAAAGTGTTCAGCCTGGCTGGCATGCCTTGTCATGGAGCACCAAATCCCTGCATCCCAAATCCTTCCTTCGTGCCCCTGAAAGCTGCAGGAGGCAGGCTGCTAATCTGAACTCTTTGTGTTTTCTTGACAGCTTTCCATTCCCAGCAAGAATTCTTTTGAGAGGGAGAAGAAATAAAGCTTTTCCCCAAATGAACAAAAAGCTGATTCCAACTTTGTCTTGCATCATCTTTCTTCTCCCAGTACAGCTGTTCCAGCTGTTTCTTACGGTAACTCAGGTGAAGTTTGAAACTGCAGCTCCAACAAATGAATCCGAATCAACATTATACTGCTGCTCACCACAGAGCTTCACCCCTGGGCAGTGTCATAAGGTGTCACATCATATCCAATCAATAGGTTTGAATCTCACTTTCCTCAAGGGAAGGGAGGAGAACTTCTCTGGCAAGTGCTTTCAGAGCACTGGATTTACAAAACAGGGGAAAGATGTCCCGAATAAGCTTATCAGAATTACTTCCTTTTTTTGTTCCTCCACTCCCCCCCAACTCCTACCACCACCACCCCCTCCACCGTGTTTCCTGTGGTTTGAGGTCTCTTTTACATCTATAGAGACATTTTGAATTCCAAGTAGCAAATCCTAGAGGATAGCTACAAATCAGTAGTAATAAAAAAAGGAAGTTACATAAATGTAACTGTTTGCAGCTTAAACAGCAGATATTTTAAGTTTTAATACCACAGTTTTGGGGGGTTTTTTTAATCATTCCAACAGCTCTTTAAGTGGCAGCTTTGCATAGCAGCATGATAAATGCTACTGAATTAGAACAGAGGCTGAGCAGTCAGCTGCTTAAAATAAAACACTGTAACTGCAGGTAAATGGAGAAGAGAACAGATAGAGATGCAGTCTTCAGCTTAGCCAGAAATAAGCCCATTGTTTTGGTTTTACAGAATCTTTAATTAATTTATTACTAAAAACCTAATTGCACAGATGCTTTCTTTTTTCAAGTCTGCTAACCATAATCATCAATGCCAAGACCACCTTAAATCCTAAATAAATTGTAAAATAAATACAAATAAAATAATTTTACCATGCAGGTTTTCTTGGAGCCTCCAGATGGAGCTCGTAGAGAGGGAGTCAGACTGGGAAAATTTTTTTCTCAACCTGTGAGCCTGGAGAATAAATATCTGTCCATGAGAAAGCAAGCAAATCCCATTCAGAAAGGGGCTGGAGGCCCAGGAAACTCTTGGACAGGAGAGGGAAGATTTTGGCAAAATACCCACATTCCCACCAGTGTGGACTCCTGTCTCTGTGCCACTGAGATGTCTACATGAAAGGTGGTTTCTCCATGACAAGAATAACATTTGGATGCACTTGGCACTACCCTTGCTGGTGCTCCTCTTTTCCATTCCCCAGTAGAAACAGCACTTGAGATCAAGGTATAAATTCAGGAAACAATTTCTGCTGTCTGCTCTGCGGGAGGCATCCTGGCCCACAGCAGCCAGATGACCTGTCTTTGCCCCTCAGCTTTTTGTAGCAGATATTTGCAAGAGGATTTGAAAGCCCTGGCTGGAGGATGCTGTTCAGAGCGTGCTCAGAGTTCCCTTTGGAAGTGCTTTGGAAAAGGTGGGGTGGGCAGGTGGGATGGCCTTGCACCAGGTGCCACTGGCCTGAGAGGCAAGCAGAGCAGCAAATTCAGCCATCTCTTCATCAGCAAGCAAACCACAAGACAGGTAATCCTGACCCATTAACAACTTCTGATTGGAGAAGCTAAATCCAGGTGAAGACGGCTGTGCTACTTTTGTGAGCTTTCAAGAGAAAAGCTTAAATCCTTGTTACGAAATGCCATCATGAGAAACTCAAACTTGTTATTTCGGTAACTTCTGTTTGGTGTGGTCTGGTGCTGGTGCAGAGCACGATAAATATCTGCCTCTCCTGAGAACCAGGAGCTCTGCCTTCCTGAGGAGAGGTAAAGGAGACAAGCCAGAGGCCACCTCTGTGTGTTTAGGGTTTGTTGATACCAGGGAATGGAAATACCTGGAGCAGGGAGGAGCCAGATGGGGTTACCAGCCATTCCCATTTCTCTCTGCAAAGCCACAGGAGATGAGGTTGAGCTTTTCTTGGCAGGTGCCAGGCATTTCTCTGCATGCTGCACAAACACAAAAATAATTAATACAAACTCCTCGTACACTATACTCCTGTCTGGCTGCATCACTGTGAAACTAGACATGGGGTAAATTAAGTTTCTTGCTAGTGCCCAAGCTGGTAACAGTGAAATCTGGTGAGGTGTTTGATCTCAGCCATCACAAACCAAATCCCCTTGAGTGAAGTCCTGGCACCACCTCCCCAGTGCCTCCATCCCTGCCCTCTGTGGGGCTGGGCTGCTGTTCATGGACTCACTTGCACTGGCCAGCAGAAGAGGACAGCAGCCAAGCACTGCTGGTCAAGGGCATCTGAAAGGCTGGGGGGTTCAAACTCACCCACTTATAATTTCACTGGATGCTAAAAAAATCGTTACAAGAGTTGGTCTAGATTTGCCCCCTGTAGTTCTTACCTCCAAATTGGGCTTCATGTCTCTCCACCCTGCTGTCACCCTGGCAGCTAAAGTACTTTGCACAAGTCGTGGTGCGATGAAGAGGTGATCCCTTAAGGCAAAGCAAAGGTGCCATTTGAGCCACGAGGTGTCCCCACAGGGCAGCTGCACGGCCTTGGGGAGGACTTGGAGGGAAGTCACAGAAGACACAACTCTGAAGTGCTGGGCATGAAATTCTGACTCTTTTTATTTTTCCTTTCTTTTTTTTTTTTTTTTTTTTTTTTTNTTTTTTTTTTTTTTTTTTTTTTTTTTTTTTTTTTTTTTTTTTTTTTTTTTTTTTTTTTTTAGTGGTGAATGTCTATTTTTGACTTATGCTAAAAACAGTGGTCCTCTTCACTTTGGAGAGAAAAAGACCAATCTTTCCCAGTCTCCCTAGGACCACCAGCTGCAGTAGGTGCAATGTAGGTATAGAGGAAAGCAGATATTCCATTTTCCTTGTCCTTCTCTGGTCCCACTGCTCTGCTGTTCTCAGTGTGCCTGCCAGGCAGAGGCACAGAAGTGATCTAGAGAAATGATGCTTCTTGGCCAAATAGCAACTTCCCCAAAAGTGATCATTTTGGCACAGAAAGCGGCCATCCTATTTCCTGGTCTTTTCATCCAGAGAACAGAAGGGTAAATTAGGGCTAATTAAGGTTAATTAACTCATTATGGCAATGACAGCAAATGGGTCTTGAGGGTACCAGTCCTTGCTGCTGTATGGTTATTTCTACAAGGTGAGATTAGGAGGAGTTCCCTTTTCATCCCAAAATATGCAGAATTTTGCCTTTTTCTGAGTAGCTCAGATCCTCTTGGGCAGAGAGGACAGCAGAAGCAAGAGCCCTTTGTGAAGCTCTGAGCTATTTGGTAGACAAAACCAAAAGCAATACCTTGATGTGAAACCAGTCTTACTTTTCTCTCACTTTTCACCCAAGCATGGAAATGACATGCTTTGTTTTGGTGCACAGAGAAATGTGATGATGGAATAAAACCCCAGAGATTTCATTTCTTTTTGGAGAGCTAGGGGGGGGAAAGAAGGTTTCTCAGAGTTTCTGCATTTACCCTCGACTATCCGGCCTGCCACCATTCCTGCTATTAACTGAACAAGGCTGTTGTGCTAACATATAACACAGGCTTTGGCTGCTGGTGGTGCTCTTCAGCACTGGTTGTTTTCCCTTCCAGACTAGAGAAGTCAACAGAAGCAAAGGCTGTAGCACAGACAAAAAAAATACCTGCTGGAGGGTCTCTCCAAACCTACAAGCTGCCTGCATTGATACAGGGCTCAGAGTAACCTCTGCTCAAAGTCTGTGGCCCTTCAACCCGGTCTTGTAACCCGGGTAATGACCTTGGCCACAGGATAAGTGGGCTTATCTTGGCTCCTGGCATGGAAATTGCTGACAGGGAATACAGGGAGCTGAAGGGGGCACACAAGTTTACTGGTGTCCCGTGTCAGCTGTGGGGAGGTATCCCGCAGCCGAAGGGTTACTGCAGCTCCTCTTCCAAATCCCAGGCTACCAGTGATGCTGCCAAGCCTCTGGGAGCTGACACTTGTCCCTCTTGAAGCACCCCTGTGATGTGCTTCCTTGACACATTCATTAACGCAGATAATCATGGAAAAACTGCTTGAATTCTACAGGGTACCAAAAAATTGTCAGAAACATTGCCTGCAAAGTTTTCCTTGCTATGAATAGTACCAGTCCATGAGAGAAGGGCTGCCACGTTCCCAACTCTTACTGCAAACACTTCCTTCATGCCGTGAGTCACCTGGTTCCTGGTGTGCTCACAGAGCAGCTGATGAAGCCCACACCTGCCCAGGGGTAAAATGTCTCTTGGCAAAGGGAGTGATACCTGAGCAAATAATCTGTCACCTGACTCACGTGGCTCCTATGTGGTGCTCCTCTGCCTGGGACTCTGGCAGGGAATCAGGAGGAAAAGGTCAGGGAAGTGAGTACAAAAACCCAAATCACTTATATCCTCAGGCAAACAACTAAACGAAAAAAGAGTGGTAAAAAAATAATAAAAGTTTACTCAGCATTTATCTTGGCTTTTTTTTTTTTTAATTTCACTGGCAAGGCAAACATTGGGGTGTCATTGCACAAAGGGACACCTGGATGTATTTTCTTAAGAATATCAGACTGAAAAAGGTCAAAAAGTGCAGTTTGAGTGACTTCAACCTGAAAATCAAAGCCACAGAGATGCAACCTGATCAAAGCTGCCCTGTGGTTTCCCAGCCACTTTTGCTATTGATTTTGACTGGCTTTGGTCATAGACCTTCATAAAAGCGGGGCCAGGCACAAAATCAATGCTGCTTTTCACATGTATTTTTCAGTCCATTATATGCTATTGATAGCACCTGGTATTTTTCACCATGACAAGTTTTTATCTTCCCCTGGTTAGTTCATGAGCTTTGTCTTAAGATACTTTTTGCCTTTCCAGTAGGTAACACTGTACAGTCCTAACAACTTATCTGTAATGACATCCCTCATTTTTGGTGGTAGCACGCTTCTTTTTCTTTTTGCATCCATTATCTTCCATTTTCTACAGATAAAAGGTCTGGGGTTTTTTCCCTATTTTAGAATGTGTTGAGAATGATATTGCATGTGTTAGCTTATTTATTTCCTTAGTTTTTCTCTACAGAAGGTGTGTTTTTGACTCCAGCACAGGTTAACAAACGTTTTGAATGCAAAGTGAAGGAAGCTAGTCAGAAACAGCAATTATCAGTGTGGATTTCAAGAGATGGGAGAAAACAAGTAGATGTGTTCAAGGAAGCCAGTGACTGAAGCTCACAAAAACACTGGCTGAACCCCAAAGAGAGGTGATGCAAAAAAGAAATGTGTGACACTGTTAGAAAGACAACCCGGCCAAGAGGACGAGGACGTCACTTCAACTTAGGGCAAGCTGATTAAGTGGAAATGAGAGGAGTGGGAAGAGAGCCAAGCTGGCCTGAGGCATAATCCCAAAATCTACTGAATCTGGGAGAAGGGGAATATGGGCAGAAATAGAGAGAATTTAGGGAAATGGAGGAGGAGGATGAATTAGCCCTGTGGTAAGGAGAAAGCAGACGACGAGACAGGACAGAAGGTGCTTGTGGGCAGTGGAAGCAGGACAGACAAGGAGTCAGAATGTGGAGATGTCAGGTGTATGATGTCCTCTCGTGACCCGGCCCACTGCTGGGGCAGGCGTGAGACAAGTGGCAGCAGCATCACACCCAGCACGTCTCCGAGGGAGGCTGGCAGGCACCAAGCCCCAGCAAAGGCCACAAGGACACAGCTGCAGGAGCACGGGGCAGGGGAAGCGTCTGTGCCGCGCGGTGCCTCCGCTGTGTTTGCTTTGGCGTTGGCAAGGCAAACGAGACCAGCCAGGAGAGAAGCAGAGCGCAGATGGCAGCCAGCGTGGCTGGGGGTGTGGGTTGTGGTGTCCTGCCTCACAGAGTCACAGCATGGGAGCAGAGACAGAGTGAAAGGTGTTGCATGGACAGCTCCAGTCGACACTCCCATGGAGAAATCTGGACGAAAGCCAGCAACGGAGGTGGCAGTGAAGGCTGAGGAGGAAATCGTGCAGGTTAAAAAGCCAAACCGAGGCAGTGACAGCAGGAAAGCCTGTGCTTGGAAATGACCCTGAGAACAGAGCTGGGGCTGGGCTTATGAAACTTTCCCAGAATCCCATGAAAGACGATGCTCCTCTCATCCCCACTGAGCCAGCACTTTTGGTTCAGTAAGGAGCACACGGGGTCTGTAAGGACCCTCTGTGCTGGAGAAAGCTCTTGTCCTTATTCCCACCCAGCCCTTTCTGCAGCAGGATCCTCCCCTGGACCTAGCAGGGGTCCAGCACAGCTCAAGGTGAGAGTCTGGAGGGGCAGAGGGCAGGCATTTCTTCCATTTTTGGGCACAGTTTCATCAGCCAGCTGGCTGTATCTAATGGCCAGTTCCACCCAGGTGTGCAGAGACACTGGAGGTGAGTGGATGCCAGCTGGCTCCTTCCCTGAGATGTGAATGCCTGGTGTGTCCTGCAGGAATCCTGGAGCTGTGGTTTGCTTGGAAATCCAGCCAAACCGCCATCTGCAGCAAAAAGACAATGTGAGAAGAGGCAAGAGTCCGAGCTGGAGAAAATAGCATCAAGCCATCCATGCTGTTCCCATGTAATATTCTACCTTTGCTTTTCTAAGGCTGATCCCCCTCTTGAACACCTAACTGACATGGAGCAATCAGGACGTGCCTCACCTTTTCTCCTGACTCATATCCTGCTGTGGTACACTGGGTACACAGAAGCAAAAGGTTGCAGTACCGTTCAGGCCACCATCCTTTAGTCAGGTTCATCCAAGCCCATGAGCTGACCTGCCAGAAAACTGGGAAGGAGGCAACTCCCAAGGTACCACAGTTCCGGAAAACATGTGCTCATTACACCAAATGGAGGCTGCACTTTGGTACTCAGACTTAAAGGCTTCTCTTTCATTTATGCAGCTTTGACAGAATCAATATCATAAAGACAAGCTTCTTGGCCAAACCGCTGTTTCCCTTCCAGACTCCCTGGGCATTTGTGTTAGATTTTATACACAGGAACAGGTGTTTCAGAGATTTATTACATTTACATGAGGAGGAGAAGGAAAAAGCCGATTATTAATCCACACCATTCCCACCTCTTTTTTGTCATGCCATGGAAGATATGATGGGGTTGTGAGGGGAATTCCCACAATACTGCTCTCTTTGTTCTCCCTCAATAACTATTGCAACATCCTCTCTCTTTGTAGCTGAATAATTGCCACTACATTGGAGCACTTGAAGTGGTCATCAATTTTCATCCAAGCAGAGGAAGGAGAAGAAGATCATACGTTAGAAAGGCCTTAACTATGATTGCATCCAGTATCCACCAGCCCTTCTTTTTATGTGGCTTTCTCCTGTTTTTTATGACTTGATTCCAAATTTGCATCATTTAAGAAATGACGCGTTCACAGGTGAACCCAGATTTTATTTGCTATATACAAAACTGGAAGAGATGCTCCAATGAAGCCCTTTGTAAGAGTTGTAAGGGAAATCACACCAGCTCTTGAAAAAGGAATGGTTTGGGTCTCTCTCCCTGGAGAGTTTCATTCAAACAACATTTCCCAAGCAGTTGTGGAACGATAGAAAAGAACTGTAATTTAAAAGATCTTACAAATCAATCTCAAGGTTAAATCAGAGCTGGAAGGGTAGATTAGGTGTTGTTATGTTATTTACATAGCTATTCACCCTACCCAAAAAGGCAGGATGGCTTCAACTCCGCTGACGTCTTTATTCATGACTACTACTGTGCATAATAATTGAGTTCCCACATCTCTCAGCTCACCATAACCACCATGTTCATGGGAGAAAGAGCTTGTGTTGGATCTAGAACAAAGTGGAGGCACCGCAGCGAAAGTTAATATTTAATCATGGGGAGTTTTCCAGCCCTCTGGCACAACCTGGAGCTGGAGAGCACGTCCTCTGTTCACAGTGTACACACACTGCCCCAGTGGCACTGAGGACAAAACCTTAAACTTCTCAAAGTCCCTTTGATAAGAGAAACTCACTCCACCTGGGAGTCGTTTCTAGAAAAAACATGAATAAAAGTGATTTTTGCTTTCTCTGCAGTTGTCCCACTTGATAATGAGCTGGATTTGCGGAAAAACCAGGGATTTCCTTGGTTACAAAAAGCAAAAAAATCCACTCTTCCTTACCACCTAATGAATTTCCAAAACAATATTTAAGCTGATTTGTGTTTATTTCACCTGATCTTGCACTCTGCAGGGCTGCCAGATCATGGGCAGACATGGTCATCCGTGGCCATCTGGGAAAGGTGGATCAGCTGAGGCCAAGCCAACCTTGGTTTCCAGCACTGGCATTTGCCCAGCCCTCATCAGCACCCACCTTCAGAGGAGATGTGCAATGGAGTCACGGGTCTTGTCTGCTGCCACCTCAGCCAAAAATAGTGGTCCTGACTTCTGAGGATTTAGAGGAGGAGTGGATGAGAGGTGGAAGACATAACATTAGAAAGAAGATGGTATTTTTATAGCTTGTTATCCAAGGAAGCTGTTGATCCAATGTGTTACTGATACATGACAAGATAAGAAAGATGAGATTTGAGACACTTGGACAACTGCAAGCTGAGGAGGTCTGGACAATGGTAAATGTCACATCCCTGTCAGGAGCCTACCGATGTCAGAGTGGGATTTGGTGAAAAAGCATCTATGGAGAAGAGTGGCAGTGAAGTCTGTCTCTTACGTTTACAGTCCAGGAACAATCCACTCTACAACGTGGGACACATCCTGGATTGTTGCTTTTACGGAATTTATGTTGTTTTTCCAGCTCTAATTAAGCAAATAGCTGGAGTTTCTTATAGAGCTTTTTTGAGAAGATGGTAAGAGTCACTAAGTCATTTTGTCTCATTTTCCCCTGCAAAACTCCTGCCTTCTCTGCCTTGCCTCTGCCAGCATGTGTTTAAGCTTGATTTATTGTTTCTTTATCATGAAGGCATAAGGACGTCTTCACAGAGGAATTCAGAGGTCAGCCATGGTGTAGAGTGGTCACAAGGCTACAGGTTACAAGGTCTTTGAAAGGTTAATTGGCCAACAGATAACTGCCACATACATATATTTTCATTTTTACACCAATAGTTAGTCACATCTGTATTACATGTTTGCCACACTGTGGATTTTTTCATCCAATCATGTGCTAACACACAGTCCTGTAATGCTCTATATTACTACACTTTAAACTTTTTACTTTATTCTATATCTACTTCTATATCTAAACTTCAGGCTTCAACACTTTCTGATCCTGGGATCCCAACACATGTGAGCATCTTCACGGTCTCAGAGTCCAACATGACAAATACCACAGCTGCTCTGCCTCATACCTTTCATTCCATCTGAAAAAGTGACGTTGGAGAATGGTTTGTCTTCCAGCATTAGCTCTGGGAACCCACTCTGGCAGGGCAGCTCTACATGCCTGTCTCGCCCCAGGGCCAGTGATTAGCAGGTGTTGCATTAGAGCTGCTTAAGTGGGCTCAGCCTTGGAGGCTCAGCTCTATTTATAGCTGAGTTCACCACCAGGGCTGTGCTAAGGAATGGACGTGCTGTGGGACATCAGCCTCTGAGGCTCCTTACAAATCCTTGCAGATCCCAAAAGAGGTCAAACTGCCTAAGCACAAACAAATGCTCCCTTAGGATCTTAAATCATTGCGCTTGGGGCTCCCACAAAACCGCTGCAGTTGGCCTTGGGTGCTGCCAGGCCTTTAGGCTTTCCCCTGGTGGGTGGAAGGGCCGTGCCAACCCATCGGAGACTCCTGCCTGCAGCCTGTGAAATGCAAAGGTGGAAAGGTGGTTGCAGGTGATTGCCAGCCCAAAGAGTGAGTGCAAACAAGGGCAGGTTGGAAGAGAGCATCCAGCAGGATGTTATATGTGCCTCCATCTGGGTCATCTATCGTTTTGGGAGAGGTGGCAGGGCTCACTGCCACATCTCCCGGGAGCTGAGGAAAAGTCACGCCAACAAACAAGGATCTATTTTAATCACAGCCCTGACAACTGTCCCTCCTCCATGGGGGTTTGAAATGTCACCTTAAAGACAGGGGGCTTGGTACATGCTGTACAGCTTAATGAAAAAAGTCATGTGGAGCCTCGTGGACAGAAGTTTGCTGAGTTATACTGGGAAAACAAGTCAGCCTCCATTTGGATTTGGCATTAACACATTTATCATACTGAAGTCATTTGCCATGTGGTGGTAGTGAAAGGCCAAATTCTGTCTCTGCATAGTCAAACACACGTGCTGTCATTGAACCGGGACTCAGGAACTACAGATGGGTTTAATTGACTTCATCAGGAATTGCTGCCCCTTGGTAGCAGCACACAGTTCTTTAAAATCCAGCTGGATGTGAGCCCCTGTGGAGCAGATTTTGGTTGTCCCTTGCAGTTTTCTGTGGGTACTTTAAAATCCAGACATGCTTAGCCCCATAATTTCCCGTGAAAATGGTGAATCTCATAGTCAGTCTCATTATAGCCCAAATTCACAAGTCAGTCTTGAAAAAAAAATAGTATTTAACAGGAAAAATTCCTGATAGAATTATTGGAAGGAAGCATAGGACTCTGTAATCCTTGTGGGTTCCTCCCAACATAGTATATTCTATGATTATACAATTCAGGGGGGCAATGTAGAGTTTTAATCATTGCAGTATTTTAAAATTTAAATTCCTCTTAGTATTAATTTTTTTCCTTGCATTTTTCCATTTAACACTTAGGCACAGAATTAATTAGGAAGGATCCACTTTTACAGGTTCATTCCAAGTGTTGCTTATATGAGTACAGTTGCCTGCTTATACCCTTCTTCAGAGGATTAGGAAATGAAATCTCTTTAACTGAATAGCACTGGCTATCTAATTTCCACTTCTCATTTCATTGACAGCAACTGCAGAATATCAAAAGAACAATATATGGTAAGAATTAATGACACATATTTGGCATCTGTTCCCAATAAAGCATTTGGGGAACAGACAATTGGATAAAAAAGGAGGTTAGGGGCTGCAAATAAGAATAGCACTTCTTAAAGACTGATGACAATAGATGCTCTGTCTCCTGCACTATGAAAACGTACTGGTGTTTTATTGCTGTGTTTGTTATTTAACCACGGGACAACTCAAAGCCACAGAAAATATTCCACTGAATTCCTAGCATGCTGCTGAGTCCAACAAGGGTGTATTTTTAAGGGGGGAAAAAAGCAGAATTGTCTTCTCCCCACCTGAAAGGGATACAAGAAGACCAACGCCACAGGAACCGGTGGGACTGGGATGTGGAATTACTCAGTAACCCTTTCCTGTCTCCCCTCTCAGCAGCCAGTGATGAAAGGCGCACTCAGCAGGAGGGGCCATCAATGCCAGGATTGTAATGCAGCTTTCCCTCCCTTCCCGAGGTCTGTCTGCAGCCTTCCCAGCACAGAGCTGCCTTTTCAACAGCCCTTGCTATTTCTGGTGCTTTTAAACCATCTCCTCATGGGACCAGCCTGGCTTCAAAACACCACGGGGGATACAGCCAGAGCCGGCTCCAGGAGAGCAAAATGGGAGTGCTGGATTGACCTGGAAGACGTGGAAAGCTGTGCACGAGGAATTAAAAGCCATTACCTTATTACATACTTGGAAAAAGGTACAGAGAAGCCCAGCTAGCTACAGGTCCACCCAAAATACATGTGGGAAAGATTTAATGGGAGCCACGCACTGCCAAACTCCTTCCATGGCAGCGCCCTTCATCCCAGCCCTGTTTTTCTAACAGCAAGCATTGCTGCCTTGCTGATGTTTAGCTCTGAAGCATCCCATGCCCCCACAAAAGCTGTTATGGGCCTAATTTATATTTGCTGTTTGTGCTGGAACACTAATTTGCCTGGCAACCACGGATATTTTTCCCATGCTGGTTTACTATTACTTATGTTCATTCACAGCGGCACCTCTGCTATGTACAGGGTTTATTGGAGAGGAGATTTTCTTGGTTTTCCTCTGTGCTGGCTCCTCCATGGCAGCTCAGCTGGGTGCTGGTACACTTGTGGGAGCAAATGCAAAGGTAAAATTGAGCCAGAGAGAAAAATGCCCCTTTTCTCACTTTGCTTCTGCTCCACTTTGGCACTTGCAGGTGACTATTTTCAAAGCACGGTTCTTTCTGTGGCAGTTCCAGTCGGGTCTGCCTTTCTCTTCTGGTGCCCCCAGCAAAGGCACTAGGGATCTCTTCTCTGTGCAAGATGCCCTCTCTACTCAAACACTCCTTTTCCCAGCACAGAGCTAGACGAGGTCCTGGGAATGGTTTGGGATGGGACGGATTGGCTTGGCTGAAACTGTTGTGGCTGTGGTACAATACAACTACAGAGGTGATCAGTTGGGAATATCCCTGGCCACCTCTGCAGCGTGAGTTAGTATATATTGGTGTAAAAACAACCTGTGTTCCAGGGTAGAGGTTTTGGACTTTTTCCTCCTGGTATTTTGGGTCCAGACTGGGTTGATAGAGTTGTTCCTCCTGCAAAGACATTTTCTTTTCAAGGGGAGCTGGCAGCTTCCGTCTCCTCACCTTGGAAATTGTGAAGCTGTAGAATATTTCTGCAGCTCCTTTTCTTCATGCTTTTGTTAGACACAGCTCCACAATCATCCTGTCCAAGCTGGGAATATGCATTTGAGACAGGTTTTTTTTGGTACTGAGGGCCAAGTGGCCAAGAGCAAGTTGTAAACACATTAATTCCTTAGCCCCCAGCCACATCCCAGCTGCCTTGGAGGAAGGTCACCAGCCAAGCTGTGGGCTGGGATGCTCTGAAGGGCTGTGCTGAAGTCATGAGTGATCCACACCCCGTGCTGCTGACGTAATCACAGCAGAACTGCAGGATTTACAACAGTGGAAGATACGGCTCTGATAGTTTAAATTCTGTTTCCGTGTTCTCTGCTTGCTAACTCACACACTGCTGCATGTCTCTGGGTTTGGTTTGCTTTGGTGTGGACTCTCCACCTAAGCCCTCCCAAGCTTCAGAGGAGCTGGATCAGAAAGAAGCAGCTGGGTCCTTATTTTAGAAGAAACCCCAGATCAGGCTCTGAGCACCTCATGTATGGGAAAAACATGGATTTGAATTTAGACACACAGCTCTTCATAAAGCAGAGGGGCAGATAGCTGAGCTGAGGTCCAGCTTTCTAGGGGCAGCCTTCCTACAAAGGTACAACACACCTGGCAGTGCTCCCTGAGCTGCTCAGAGTCCAAAATTATCCTTTTGCATCTGGGACAGGGAAGAGGTTCAGGGCTTCGTCCTGCTAGCTGATCCAGAGGGAATAGAGAGGGAAGAGGCTTTGCAGCTGAAAAGGATGGAGCTACTTGGAGGAAACAGAAGGAAAGCAGGGGGAAAACATCATGGCAGAAGACAGTGTTTAGGGAAAAATTAGGCTTAGAGTGGGAAATATCTGCAGAGAGAAAACCTAGGAAGAAAAGTGAGGGATGAATGTGAGAAAGTAAAACCACGGGTCACCAAAGTGACTGCAGGAAGGTCTGTCAATGTGCTTCTTTTGTATTGGTTGTGACTGGGAGAGGATCCAAAAGTGTTCCAAGATTCAGGTGCGCCTGTCCTTTGGCCTACTCTGCCTCCCTCTCCTAGAACAGCATTTCTTCTGGATCAAATATTTGGGCAGGTGAGGGCAACAGGAAGGTTCCAGGACATGAAGAAATCTTTACATCTTTTTATTTGTTTTGATAGGAGATTGTTAATCCATGTAAACATGTATTTTTATTTAAATTGGAAAATGCTCATACACGTGCATAAATGTGCTTATTTATATACAAGCATCTCTTCCCCCCATGCAGAAACAGGTTGCTTCTCAGCTCTTCATCCCACTTAACCACAATTTTTCCTTTGAGAGCCCTGGCAGCAATAAAGCCCTAGTTTTGCCTATGGAGGAAGCGAGGCTGATCCCATCCCTCCAATAACCCATTGGGTGTGGGGGTGGCTCTGTGTTATCCCACAGCTCATACCTGTATCCCAGCAAAACCTCCCACTGAAGGAGAAAAGTCCTTCCTAAGATCTCTAATCTGCTGTCCAGCAGAGCTGATCACAGAGGTTTCCCTTTGCCCCAAGTGCTGCCACTGGAAAGGGCAGGACGCCTGGTCTGAAGGAGATGGAGTCCCAGTTCCCACCAGCCATTCCACCCGGGTTGAGGTCCCCGATACTGCCAGCTGGGCACACTGGTTTAGCTGGATTTTCACGTTCCTTTACGTATCACAGGTTACTTCCGAGCAGCAGCGCTGCCTCTGCACAGCACAGGGCTGATCTGCCCTGGGAAGTGAGTGGGAGGGAATGCAGTATTTTGGCTGCTCTGTGTAAGCTCCTGTGCCACCCTGACGCTGGTACTCAGGACCTCGAGGTGCCTGGGGTGAGTAGAGGTGTCATTCCTGCGTATTCAGAGACACGAGCTCCCTCCCTCCCTCCCTGCCCCACAGGCTCAGGGAGGCTGGGGTTGGATGGTGCACGCTTGCCAGCAAAACGCCTTTCCTGCATTATTTTACCGGCAGAGAAACGTCAACCATTGGCTGCACTTATTTGCTGACTCAAAGCTGTGATAGATGATGCTGTAATCCAAATGTCACCAGAGCAGTAACCTTACATCAGGTGACCAGGGTCACGGGTCTCATGACTGCTGTCATATTTTTGGAGCTGTGCTTAGCCCTGAGATAAGGCTTCCCTTGCAACTTCCTCTCTCTGCAAAGATCATGGCCACGTGTGTGCAGTCCTCTGCCCTGGGACGTACCGCTGGCAGCTTCTGGGGGATCCCGAGGTGTAAGGACAGAGCAGCTCTTGGGCTGCTGGGGCTCGTAGGATCCTCTCTGTTGTGGGGAGGGTTGCTCTTCCCTGTTAAGGCCAAGCACTGGCACCTGGTACCCAAATGGTCACTTTCAGGCCACAGGTGCATCCCTGGCACTTTGGCTGCAAAAGTTGTTCTGTGGACCATCTATCGCTTTGAGTTATTTGATAACAACATAGGAAGATCTTCTCCTTTCTCAGTACCACTAATATGGAAAAGTTGAGCTCTTCTTTTCACATGTGTATCCACTTCAAAATATGTCTACAATTTAGGGAGTTTTCAGTGATGGAAGTTCATCAGAGTCGATGCTGAGGGAAGTTTTACTGGCTTGTTAAGGTTAAGACACCTCTGGAGGCACCTGCAAATGGACTCAGCAACATTTTTATTCTGCTTTTGTTGGGTCGATATCAGTCAGCTCTTCAGGCAGTTGCCTGAATATATTGTGTTTTTTTTTAATTTGTTGTGAAAGACCTGACTATCTTTGACCAGAAAGACACTTTCATTTCACCTAGGGGCAAATGGGGCCTTTGAGAGACCCATCAGCCTCACCCGCTGGTGGTCTGTGATGTGTGCCAGTCCCTCTGAATGCATATGGAGATCCCATTTGCTCTAAGAGCACTTTATATCATCCCAGGGTATTTTAAGGCTAGGTCAGTGTAAAGTGGCTTTTGTATTAAGGAGTATCAGGCCCAAGGATTTTGTAACTCCACTTACTGCAATTCTCATAATCTGCTTGAAGTCTCTAATTAGCTGCATTAATGACTCAGCCCTGCAGAAAGATCTTGAAGGTGAAGGGTGGCATGATGGAGTTGCTCTCTTATTTGGGAAAGGCTTTTTTAAAAGGAGAGTTGAGCAGCTAAGAAATTTATCCTCTCCCCAGGTTTCATTAAAGGCATTAAAAGCCATTTGATATGTTCAAAAAGCTATATCCACCTCTCTTTTCCTCAGATCAGGAGTCTCTCCAAATTAGCTTTAAAAGGTTGAATTGCCCATCATTTGGTCTTCCTGGAGGCCACCTGTTACATCATCATTTCAGATCCATCAGGTGAGGTCTGTGTTTGTTCAGGACCTGGTTTTCCCCAGGGAATTGTGGCACCTGGGGTGCAGAGGGTGATCTGCCTGGCTGAATCCAGCTCCAGGCTGGTCCACGGAGAAGTGACTTGGGAGGAGAAACGTGTCCATCCTGCTCAAATTTAATTAAAGCCTGACAAGAGAAAAGAGGAAGTTCTTGACAAAGGGGATGATGAAATTTGAAAGGAAAGCTGCTTTGCCTGCTCTCGTTGAGTGAATAGCTCCTGGAGTTTCTTGGGTCCCCATAAATGGCTGTAATTCGCTTTTCAACAGCTTCTACTCACAGTTTTGCAGAAGTATCTCATTAAAGTTTATGGGAGCTTATAACCTTCCAGGACTCTAAAAAATGCAGAAGTTGCTCTGTGCCTTCGGATGAATTCATGAGCTGATCTCATCAAACTTCCATCTCCGGAAAAAAGTCCTGTGCTCATTTCCTGACAAGCTGTCATGTTTCCAGCTCGGTGGCTTTGTGTCCCCACTTCCCAGACAGTCAGATGAAACCTACTGTCCCATGGGGTTGTAACCAGCACACGGTAGCGGAGACACAAGAAGCTACAGCCCGATCCTGGAGGTGTCATTCACTTGAGAATTCAGGATTTTAATGCCTGTTCCTGCTGGGCAGGTAAAAAATCGTCTGTAGCAGCAGGGGTGCTGCTGTGCCCAGCCCTGCAGTGCAGACATTGCAGCTTTGGGCCTGCAGCACCATGTGGAGCATGTAGGGCTGTGCGGGGCTGCTGAGGGGTGCTGGGGTCTGCAGGCACTCTCTGCCCATAAATACTGACTGGGATAAATGCATTCCTCATGGGAGGCCCCTAAAAGAGGGACCCTAGGCAAGCAGGGGCATGGGGTGGTGCTCCCACAGCCCTGCAGGCTGCCTTAACCAGCTCTTGCCTTGCCATGTCCGCTTTTGGGACGTCTCTCCCTCGGGGATGAGCTCTCCAAAGGGTCTGGAATGTGGATTCTCGCATGCTGGGGGACCACAGCACCCCACTGCATTCCCGGGAGCTCGGAGCCACCTGCAAGTGGGGAGAGGTGGCTGTGACAAGGCAGGGTGGTGGCTCTGCAGCTGGAGGCAGGGTTTGGTCGTGCCATGCAGCTGCTGGAGCACAGCCACCTCGGCATTGACTCTGGGACAGAGGGCAAGGAGGACAGCTGGCACCTGCACTGCGCTGGGCTGGGCAGAGCTGCCACCAGCTGAGGACCAGCCCCTTGAGCTCCAGGCTCAGCAGGAACAGCACCAAGCAAAAATGCCACGTCCCCTGGAGATGTAGTACCTGCCAGTTTAACCTCCTGCGTGGCCATTTGACATTCTGGTCTTGATTTTTTTCAGCCTATTTCTCTTTGCATGAAAAAATTGCCTTTTTTTTTTAACCTTTTTAAACTTTCTTCTCAGTCCCAAATTTCCCCAAGGGGCAGAATGACAAACCCTGTCTCAAAGCCCAGTGTGGCAGAGCACAGATGAGAGATGCCAAAGCTCGGGCTAACTTGGTCATATTATACATATAGCTGTATATACATATACATGCAAAGCATTTTCAGCTGCTGCCTGGCCCAGCTCTTGGTCAGATCTGTGTGGCTGACAAAGCCCACAGCACCATCCCCTCACCGGCACACACCAGAATGTGGCACATTGACCATCACAGTAAATCAACTTGTTGCTTTCTTTATTTGAGGCTTCCAACTGGCAACACCGCAGCTCCGGTGGTGTACCCTTCAGAAAAAATCGTTTCCCAAGCTTTTCTGCTGGAAGCTGCAGAATTTGGCTCCTCGGTGGCATTTGTATTCAGCGAGAGCCCCCTGCTCTCGTTGGCTCCTCGCACCCTGCGATGCGGCGGTGCCGTCGCCGTCTCTGCCCAGCCTGAACTTGGCAGAACGTTGAGATTGTTTCTTACAGCTGCACATAAAGCCCAGGGACCCTGCCTCTATTGTGGAGCTAGCTCCCCATCAGTACAGCCAAACTCCTGTGAAAGCCTCTTCCCTCAAGCAGAGAACATTTTTTGCCTTTTATAAGCTTGTAAAACATTTCTGGGTCTTTCTGGATTTCACCAGCAAGACATGTAGCAGAAGGTTAAACTTGCTTGTGTTTTACCCCAGAGCTTAACAAAACAAGGGAAAAATAGTGGGAAAGTGCTCTTGGACAGGTCAGGTGTGGTTTAGCTGAGGAGAAAAGCCTGATTTGAAGCACCCACCTTCATACAGATTAACAGAATCACAGACTGGAAAAGATCATTGAGTCTCTAAGGTCATTGAGCCCAACCATTAAATATTTTTGGAGAAATTTGATCAGGACCCAGTTGCAGAATGGGAAATGTTGTTGGCTTTCAGGAGTTATTGGTGGGGCAAAATACAGCTCTTGAAGCACATGGCATGTTATGGTCCCGGTATATTAAGCATAGCCTAAGGCAGTGGAGGCACCCCAGGTCTCCTCTTCTTCACTAGCTGTGGCTCTCTCTGCTGCTGGGATGATGCTGTTGGCTCAGGCCACTCACTGGCCTCATCTTGTCATTCAGAGACCTGGTTTCCTATCCTGACCTCTATTTCTGAGGTGGTGAGCAATGATCCTTAGGAATCACTCACTGTGCTTCCCTTGACATGGTTTTTTTTGGGCAAGGATCTTCAGGGCTCATTGTGTGCCAGCCCCAGAGGAAACTTAATTAGGATTGAAAATTTTAGGACACCTCCTCTGTGAAAATGTACCCAGGACAGAAGGGTCTGGCTTTACATTTATGATGTTTCACCCTTCATGGCTGCACTCAAAGCAGAATTTCACTGCATGGATTGCACTTCGGAAAGCATTGGAAGTCCAAGTCCTTGGAAATGGATAAAACATTAAACATGTTTCACAATTAACAGATAAATTTATCATCCAACATCCAAAGAACAGTATTGGGGGCAAACTTCAACCCCCTCCACCCTGAGCTTGGTTGGAAAGGATGGCAGCTGATAGTGCTCCAAGAGGATTTGTGCTGCTGCCAGCAAAGCCTGAACAGCTGTGAGGTCATCCAAAAGCATCTGAGATTCTGACTTTGCCACCAAAACGGGATTATGGTGGCAATATCATAGAATCCTAGAATGGTTGGCATTGGAAGGGACCTTAAAGTTTCAAACCCTCCCTCATTTGGCAGGGACACCGATGTGCAGTAGTGTGGACACTAGAAATAAATTGTTTTCTGATGTTTCATCTGGCTTCTCCATGACTATTTAGTAGCATGAAGAAAACATTTTAGCAGGGGTTCCAGCTAAAGTCTTTTGTCTCTCTCTAGCTAAGGAAGGGAAGCAAACATGGCCTTAAATCAAAGGATTTACTATGTGGGAGAATCTGAAAAAGGCTGTTTCAGCAGAAATGGAGCTGGCAAGTCCAGTGTGGAGCAGGCAAGAACTAAAGGGATGAAATCCACCCATTTCCATTGGAGAAGGTGTAAAAAAGCAGGGGCAGGTTTCGTGGGGAGTCACTGTCCTACCACAAAAGTCCTTGAGATCATTTCCAAGGGGCTCCAGGGAATTTACCTGGAAGTGAATGACTTGGCTAGAACATGGAAGAGGTGAAAAACATGTCCATTTGTAGCAATAAGTACATCATTTTTCCTTTCTATTACAGACCATATTTTCAGAGAATGCTCCCATAATGAGCAAGTCTAAAATTAAACCAAAATGAAGGCAACAGAAGTCATTGATAAATCTGTGGCTTGAAATGAGTCAGCAGCTGGCACTCCCTGCCTTTCTCCTAAATCTCCCTAAATATGGTCACCTGAAGGGACATGGGAAGCCCAACAGGACCACACGTTCTTTGCAGTTTTCGCCCAGGGGCCGGACAACCTCATGGAGCCACGGCTCCAGGCTTGGGGCCATCCTGAATTTGGTCCAGCAAGAGCCTGCCAAATCCCACGGACACCTCATTCCAGGGATGAGGACGCCTCATCCCTGCTGTGTGAAATGGCTGCAGCGTGACCTCAGGAAGGCGGTGCTCACACCACGTGTTGTGTCTGTGACAAGCAGCTGTGGAGAGGCGTTCAGCTGATGGGAAGCCTCACGTCGCCGATGGAGTTTTGGGATGAAGCAGCTTTCAGTCGTGGCTTTCCACTGGATCTTCCCAACCCGGTCACCCCAGCCTGCAGCCCACTGGTACAAAGCAGAGCAGTGAGTCCCATTTGTTCCTGCTGGCTCCCTCAGAGGCAGCACTGAGGATGTGGCACAGGTGAAAACCTGGACTTCACCACTGGCCCCTTGAGGCTGCTCCACCCTCAGGGAGCTTGGCAGCACCACCACCAAGGGATAGGCTTCTGCCAGTTGAACCATGGGCCCAGAAAAGATCTGGAGGCCTTGAAGGGTTTTTAGAGGCTTGAAAACAGGCAATATTTTGTTCCTTACTCCAGTAGTGGTGCATTTAATCCTGCGCGTGCCAGGGAAGGAGGCTGGTGGCCTGCAAGTAAAGGGGCACAACCATTGCAAGAAATAAAATGGAAATGAATTTATTTTATGCATTTAAGGAGGGAAAAAAAGGATCACATGGACACACTGGGGTTGGTCTTCTGCTTGGTTTCGCAGCATTTTGCAGGGTTTGCTTGGTTTTGCAGGACTAGGAGTTGGCTAAAGAGCACCATTCCCTCTCTGGGACAAACTCTGTTGTGCTGCAGCCTGTGGGCTTGTGAGCACAGGTTTCATTTCCCCTCAGAAACCAACTGGTTGGATAACTGTGCAAGAAAAAATATTCATAAATGTGGTGAATAGGGAAAAAAAAGTCATCTGTCTGGAGGGGACGTTGGTGAGAAGGGAGTTTCGCAAATCTGCAGCAGAAGCCTGGGCATGGCCCCAGCACAAGGAAGGGAAGGGCTGCTGGACAAACAGAGCATTGAATGATGCCAGTAGGTCTTTCCTGTGCATTTCTGTTTGCCTCAGGGATTAATGTGTGTGCGTGTGTGTTAATAAACTCAGCAGCAGTTAGAAGGAAGCTCAAATTTTTTTTGTTCTTGTTTTTTCCTCTTTGTATTTGATAGCACATGGTTAATACAGAATTACAGATGGAAGAAATAGATATAAAGGTAGTTGTTAAGTAAGTATGCAGCCAAATTATTTTTCGTGATGAGTGGGGATAGGACATGGGTATTTTTAGTACAGATAAATTTACTGTTCTAATTTGTGGTTAAATCATCCTACAACTAAGGGTTAACCTTCTCTTTCACCTTAAGACTCTGCTGCTGCTCAGTTCCATGAGAATATTACATATTTCCCTTCTCATTCAGATTCTAATGTTACCTTAAATTAAGCTTGCTTTAAAACTTACTATGAAACTTCAAAATAAAAACTAAAATTCTGTGCATCTTGTTGCATGAAGCATAAAGCAGTGCATTTAGGCACATGTCTCTTAGCTGCTTGAAGACATTCCCTGTTGCCACAATATAGGCTTTTGTACTGTCGTGTCAGTAGCTTAAATTCCTCCCACATGATCAAGAACTGGAGCTATCCAGAGAGGAGACCAGATGACTTTAGCCCTAGAAATGGTCCGTCAGGAACCTCACCAAGCCCAGCAAAGGCAAATGCCAGAGCAGAGACAGAGTTGGAACCAGGCTCCTCTCAGAGGTTACACAAGAGGCAATGGCCACAAGGTGGAAGAAGAGAAATTTCAGTTTCATATCAGGAAAAAATGTGTTTTCCATGACAGTGATCCAAAAATGGAGCCCAATGAGGTTGTGGACTATCTGTCTTGGGATATGAAAACCTTGGCCCTAAGCAATCTGATCCAGCAGGAGTTGGAGGAGGGGCCTCCAGAGGTCCCAGCTCCAGAGCTCCTTCCTGGCCTCTGTTTTTCTGCAGATCTGTGACTCATTAGGAAAACCCCATGGTCTATTGGTAGAGAAATCAGAAAAAACACAGTAACTCCTTTAGTCTTGTTCTTATCCCACCTGTTTGGTGCTTTTTGTTGCCCAGTTCACCATGCCCCAGTGCATGTCCTTTCTTTCTGCAGGTCCAACATTTAAGACCCAATTACTGGCCAGTCAAACACCTCTTCATGCTCTGCTTGGCCAGGTGGAGTGACCTGGAAACCATCTCTCTCCCCTTGCCTCCAGCTGCCAGGCAGGCACCAAAATCCTCCTGAGATGTTTCACCAAACCCACAGGAGGAGTCACCAGCAGTGCTACTCCCTAATCCTCCGGGCTAGGAAGTTTTGATATCACCAAGCCCAGTCAGCCTCAGTGGGGCAGTGAGGGAGGCTCATCACCCAGTGGCTGAGCCCCATCCCTTGCAGATCTCCAGGCCCACGGCAGGCCCCAGCACCAGCATTCCAAGGTCCACCACCGTGCTCCTGGCTGCAGGGAATCTGACTGACCACGGGTGCAAACCTTGGGAGGTGGATGAGCCTGGCACGGCACTGCAAGCCTCTCCCCGCCTGGGTGGGCACACAGATGTCCAGTCGTGGTCACTGGGTCTGAACTAGGTCCTGGCTTCATCTCTGGGTGTGCAGGGGAGGAAGGGGAAGGTTCTCACCCCAATGCAGGAGTCATGAGCTGTTTTTCTCTCATGTCTCCAGCACTTGGCTTCCAGCCCCGAAAGGAAGAGCACCATGCCAAGAATTTCCACGGCTTTGTCCAACAGAGCAAGTTGACACCTGATTTGCTGTTAATTATAGCAGTGGGAATAGGTCCAGGGGCAAATGTGAAGGGGTGACAACCGGGTGGCGATAAGGACAAGACCCATCTGTCATTTGTCATAAGATTTTGTTTTTCTACAAAAAAACAGTAGAAAGGCTTCCAGCATGCAGAGAAGCAGCTGCCTTCCCCTCTGGCTGTCTTACCCCCAGCACCTCCAGACCAGAGAGGGCTGCGTTGTTCCCAACACCCCCATCCCAGCCCCATGCCGGGAGCGCCGTTTGTGTGCCGGCATGCCACCAGGCCCTGCAAAATTCCTGCAAGAAGGGAGGTAAAAATAGACCCTGAATTATTCCAGAACTTTTGTCCAGCCTATCTGTAGGCAAAATAACCCCCACTCCCTTGTGAGGCCTGAGCAGCTTCAGCCATTCCTACCATCACCGAACCCCCACCAAACCAGGACACCCTGCCCTTGCAGCCTCTGCTGTGTTCCTCATTGGATAAGTTACTATTCAAGAATGCTGCAGCTCCAAGGGGGAGCACCCAAAACCTGCAGATGGTCCCTTCTGAGGCTGTTAACAGGAGATTTTTTTATCTGCAACCAGGCTTAGTTTTGATTCGGTGGCTTTCTTTTATTTAAAAAAATGTGTGATACGTGTCCTTGCTTTAAACATGGAAAAGAGACAGAGAGAAAGGCATAGAATTAAAAATATTCTCTTAGTTTAATTAAATTTTATATTTTATATTCTTTTATTTTGTTCCAGCATTGAAACAAGTGGAATTGAACAATGGCTGTGTGAGCGCAGCACGGGCAGGGAGAATCCTGTTTCTTAAACTAAACTAAACTAAACTAAAATGAAATGTGGATTTTTATACCTTTTTAAACACTTGGGAAGGATTTCAGAAGAAGGCAGTCACAGGTTCCTGGACCCCATATGGAAGCCCTGGGGTATCATACACCGGTGCCACAGGGATATTTTTTAATGATGCCCTTTGAAACCTTTGATCTGCTTGGTGCTACTAAGCTCGGTAATGCTTTACGTCTCACCCCACCCGCGGCTGATGCCCGAGCACGGATTGCATCAACTCAGCCGCTCCCCAGCCCGCAGGGGCAATTGGAGGAGGGAGTGGGAGTGATGGAGCTCCCTGATGAGCCTCCTGTTTGGGAAATACTGCAAATGGGTGTTGGTCAGGATACAAAGCTCTGGAGCAACCGGGAATATGTCGGGCAGCTGCTGAACTCGCTGGACAAACAGGAGCCGGCAGAGCTCAGGTGCACCGTGACCCGTGTGCCCCACCCAAGGGGGCCCAGAGGTGGCCTTTTACTGCTGCCAGTCACTCACTGTCCTTTTCAGACAAAATTCAGATTTAGAAAAGAAAAAATGAAAATAAAAATTACAATATATAACTATATATATTATACATGGTTTATGGACTGTGTAAATACATATATCTATAACATAAATGTATATAGATTAAATATATATAAATCTATAAGTAATAAATACTTATACTATATACACACACACGTCCTTGGGGATCCATGTGTGTATCATGTCTACTCTGCTGGATGCCTGGATGCACCTGGAATTATATGCATATAATATAAATTCCTGGATTTATATTGCAGATAAAGTTGTAAATATAGATTTATATAATATAGAAAAATATATCATATGTGTATAACATACACAAGATATAGAAATCATATATAGAGATTAGTGCATATATCCATATTATTACATATATACATGTTATAATATTATATATTATGTGTATGTATTATGTATTGATATCATATGTATATTATACACACATCTCTATTTATAGTACATATTACTATTAAATATATATAATTAACAGAGAAATGGCCATAAAACAGCTGTGTTACTATTTATATTATTTGAACAACAACAACAACAACAAAGATTTTTCTATTCTTCCCCAGTCAGTAAATTAAAGTGTTCACACCTTGGCTTTCCAACTGCCATCCAGCCGTATTTCCTTGGCGTTTACACTGTCTTTTCCTGATAAACACCCAGATTTCCATTATCTGCTGACCCTGCTCAGCTCGAACCAGTCAGTTGATTGGCAAGAAATGAAGTGGCTGAAAAACAAAGGAGAGAGGGAAAACAAATGTCCTCATTGGGAAACTTAATAAGGAGAGCTAAGGAAGAAATAAATGAGTGAGATGAAAGGGTGATGCTGGGTCTTCAGAAGGGCTTTACCGCCTGTGAAACTACTACACCTTGTCACGACCCACTTGCAAGCCAGGATCGAGAGACAACTCTCCCAGCCAAAAAAACTGCCAGTGCTGAGCCAAAACCAGGATGGGGAGAAGGACTGGACTAAGGCAGGGGGAGGACAGGACCAGTACTTTTGGCAGCATCTTGCATTGGTGTAAGCTTCTCAGTTGATGAAAGCAAAGGAAATCACTACTACTGTATTTATTTATTTCATTTATGAGGCATATTTACAAGGCAGTTTATTTAGGAGCCATAAAACCAGGTGGTGATTTGGGTTTTGTGCCTCTATCCCATTGTTCCTTTGTGATGCAGCCCCAGGTTCCTGGAAGATGCTGAACCCCCTGGCTGAGATGGTGACATCAGGCACCAGGGGAGCAAAAGCTTCCTTTTCATTTGGGGCATTTAGACCTCTCTTTGGCGTTCCTGTGTGCACTTAACCAGAAGTGTTGGTGCAGATGGGTGGGCTGCCAGGATGCTGCTTCCTGCGGATCCCTGGCTGGCATTTCGGGAACAGAGGCACTGGGAGGCTGCATGAGCAGCTTGCGCGTGTGCTGTGAGATAAACCTCTCCCAGAGTTTAATCTAGCTCAAACCAAACTTTGCTGGTTTTGGATGGGTTGGTTCTGGTTACCTCCACCCTCAGTGACACTGACTGACACCCCCAGTGCTCAGTCTTGACTGTTCCCTTCCTTCCATAGAATGCAGTGAAGGAGGGAGAGTTTTCCCATGGTTTCACTGCTGTGAGACAGGTTACTGAAATTAGTTTTATTGCTGCAGATAAAAAGTTATCTCTGCTTATTACCCTGTATGTCATGCCTGTAATTATCCTTTAAAAGGGCAGCTGTATGGACGTTGCCCCAGTCCTATCCAGGGATTACCTAGGTTGTGTTTGGCTTGCAGGTGTTAGATGTGGAAGAGTTGAGCGCCAGAAATAGAGCAACACGTTTAAATCAAACCATTTTAATTAACAGTGCAAGGACAGGAGTGTGGCTGCTCAAGCATTTAAGATAGCAGCAAGCTCAATGTCTAGAGAAAAGTATCAGGATTTTGCTGAAGTTCCAGAGTGAATCCAGGACTTTTTCGTGGTGGATCCAGGGCAGAAAGAGAAGCATCTTCCCTGATGTCAAGAAGGCAGCATGCAGTGAGCCCTGTACTGTCTGGTGGTATAAAATGAAAAGGGATGCTCCCAGGTCCAGTCGACTGGGATGTGAAATTCACAGGGTCTTTTTGCATTTTTTGGTTTTCTTAAAAGCCAAGAAACAGGCAGATGCAGAGGTGAGTCATCCATCCCCAAATGGACTGGCTCCTCCTGGGGGTTGCCTGGTTAATCCCAGAGAACTCACAGGGAGTTTCAGCCAGGAGGGATGAAGACCACCCTGCCCATCCCAGGCAAGGCTGCACCCATCCACCTCTTGAAACTGGAATTCAGCAGCACTCTGCCAATTCCCACACCGCTCTCCTCGTCGTAACAGGGTACTGGTCTGGTCTAGAGTTTGACCCTGTGTAGATATAAGGATTCAATGATGTACTACATACCATTTTATATATAAGCATATATTGCAAGGCCATATAGAGCTGATTAAAAAAAAAAAAGAGAAAGTAAAAATGAGGGTGGTAATTTACCTGCAGGGTGCTGGGGGTTGTTTATGGCAGGCAGGGTGACAGGGGTTTCTACCATAACTGGGTGCCACCACAGTGCAGAGGAAAGCCCAAGCACCACTGGGAAGTGTCTGCAGGCAAAAACAGGGAAAATATTTGACAAGGAGGGAAATCACAGCCTAACTCAGGAGCGACACTTGGCCCCTGGCACCTCTGTGCTTGCCAGGGGTGCTGCACCGGCACGGCACCTCCGCAGCACTGAATGCGGCCATAAACCCGGGACGGAAAGGCATGGGCGGAGATGCTTTAACTCACGGTATACTCCATAAATCAGAAATACTTAACAGAATCACAGAATCAATCAGGTTGGAAAAGACCTCGGAGATGATCGAGTCCAGCCCGTGACCGGACACCACGGTGTCAGTCATAGCATGGCACTGAGTGTCCAGTCTTCCCTCAAACACCTCCTGGGACGGTGACTCCACCACCTCCCCGGGCAGCCCATTCCAACGTCAAACCACCCCTTCTGTGAAGAACTTCTTCCTAAACCTCCTCTGGCGCAGCTCGAGGCCACGTCCTCTCATCCTGCTGCCGTCTGCCTAGGAGAAGACGCCGAGCCCCACCTGGTTACAGCCTCCTGTCAGGGAGCTGTGGGGCGAGAAGGCCCCCCCGGAGCCTCCTTTTCTGCGGGGGAAGGCCGCTCGGCCGCCGCTCACAGCACGCGTGCCCCGGACCCCTCTTTAGCCCCGCGTCCCTCCGGCCGCCGCTCGGGCCCGGGGGGGGATGGG
>WEKY01012201.1:55862-104318 GCA_013390045.1 Picathartes gymnocephalus
TTTTCTCCTTTTTGCTGACCATAAGTGTTTCACGTCTCCACCCTGCTGTATCCACCCCCTCCTTTTTAATACGTCAGTCATGTCAGGGATATACTGTGGCAAATGAAGAGGTTTTCTCATAAGACACATTTCAAGGGACCTTCTCCCAAATTGTTCTTTGCTGAGGAGAATGACTTGTGGAATTACTAAATAAAAGTTGATGATATAAAGACCAGAAATCCAGTATTGCTAGTATGGGTAAGGACAGTATGAGCTTTTAGAAGGGGTAAAGAGGGATAACTTTTGAAGGGCTGCAGTACTGAGTTCATTGGGACAGGTATCCATCTGTAAATGCCTATTTTGTTTGAATGCTTCAGTTCCAAGTGAGTTTTCCTAGCTATGAAACCTCAGAGCATATTCTCCTCCTGCTCTTGTTAAAACAGCACAGGGGTTGGTGTATAGAAGACTTGTTTGCTGGTAATCTTGCAAGTGATTTATAATTGCCTGTAGGGATGACCTTTTTTTATGAGGTGGTGGGGTGCTTGGCTGCTTGGAGAATCTCACACTACAAGGATCATGGCCTAGAAAGCAGCAAATTCTCTGCACTGTGAATTTATGTGCCTGTGATTGTTTTGGAGAATTGTTTTGCTGCTGGGAATTCTGGCAAGTATCATCTTCAGTTGATCCCTAGTAGAGCAAAAGGCATATGTTGAGGTATCTATGTGCCTGTGTGTGTATAAGCACACAGATATATGGGTGTATCTGTAAACAGAGGCATACAAAAAATCTGCCAAAGTGTGGGTTTGTTACTTTTTTATTTATTTAACAGCTTAAAAAAGTTCAAGAATAGTGTATTGGATTTATAAGCTTTGTCTTTTAGGTGGGGAAGAGTGTTTCAGGCTTTTGCCCAGTGCCAAGGGACTGTGCTGTGCAGAAGCAGAATTTGTGGTCAGACTTCTATAGGTCATCTAGTGTGTTATCTGTTGTATTTGTTCTCTGAATGTAGCTTCTGCTTCTTCCTGAAGACAAGTAAAGGCTCCTGTCCGTAAATTGAAACAGAAATTATTGCTTTGTAGTATTCCTCTGTTTTTCTCTGCAATGGGAGATTTCATCCCTGACCTCCATGTTTTCAGTGTAACAACTTATACTGACAGTAACAGAAGATTGAACCCATTTCACACTATATTGGTAAACCTCTGACTTGTTTTTTCCTTCCAGATGCTTTGCTTTCATATGTCCAAAGGCTTACAGTGGTAGCTCGCATAGTTAGGACCCATTACTGTTACAATCTCCAGAGAAGAAAGTACACTGAGAGTGCCAGTTAACAGGGAGAGGAGGTAAAGAATGTGGACATGGCAAGTGTAACTTAATCCCCTCGATGTAGATTACAGCGATCTGTTTGTTTGAATTGGAAGCAATAGCAAAGTCCTGCTGGGAGGCCTCTGAGAGAACTGCAGTGATCAAGTTAACCTCAGAACAGCAATGCAAAAACCTCATCTGGGATGTAAAGAAAGCATCTGAAGCAATGTGAGTGTGAAAGGAGCTTGTCTGTTAGAGCATTTGTTTTTTTCTTCCCCAGTGATTGTATTCTTGTCTACAGCTCAGGTTGTCACCTTAGTGAACTGTATCATGAAGGAAAACAATGAACGTTATGCCCTTATTTAAAAGCTAAACATCTTCCTAATCTTCACCTCTGGAAACAGGCTTTAAGGGTTCAGAGTCATAGAATGGTTTGGAAGGGACCTTAAAAATTGTCTTCTTCCAACTTCCTGCCATGGGCAGGGATACCTTCCACTAGACCAGATTGCTCCAATTCCTGTCCAGCCTGACCTTGAACACCTCCAGGGATGGGGCAGTCATACCTTCTCTGGCTGACCTGTTCCTCTGCTTTACCACCTTCAGAGAAAAAAGCTTCTTCCTAAGATCTGATATAAATCTCTCTTGTAGTTGGAAACTATTCCCCTTGTCCTATCCCTATCAGCCTGTGTAAAAAGTCTCTCTTCCTCTGTAAGCCCCCTCTAGGTGCTGGAAGGCTGCTGTAAGATCTCCCCAAAGCCTCCTCTTCTCCAGGCTGCCGACCCCCAGCTCTCTCACCCTGACCTCACAGGAGGGGTGTTCTCTCTCCAATCACCTTCGTGGCTCTCCTCTGCACTGCTCTAACAGGTCCACAGATTTCCTGTGCTGAGGATTCCAGACCTGGGTGCAGCACTGCAGGTGGGGTCTCACAAGGGCAGAGACCTCTTCATTTGGTGCTATTTCTAGAACTGTCCCTTGGTGCTGAGTAAATGTTTCCTCGAACAGTAAGTACATATTAACTAATAGGGGCGTCGTCCTTTCCTGACTGCCCGCGATGACAGCCCTGATGCTCATTTTTGTCTGTCTCTGACAAACTCTTGCAAGCCTCCTTGCAGTAGGAGTAGGCTTCTGGAATCTGTTAGTCAAACTCCCAACATTGCCTCATCCAGATTGTTCTGAGAAATCACTTCTGTGACACTGGCTGCAAAACAAAAGAAGCTGCATATGTCATCTTAGAACAGTCCCAAACCAGGGCTGCCAGATGTGTCCCAAGTGAGTAACACTGCAGCCACGCATCTGTAAGACATGTCATTCCTGCTCCTGTTTTTTCCTGAAGAATTTCCCCATCAGCACTTACTTGTCAAGCACACTGTTCCGAACCCTTACAGCAAGAATTGATTTTTATTGCTGTGGAGCGCTTCTCCAGTTGTGTGCAAGCTTGTAGGTGGTGAGATAGTTGTGCATATTAGTGCCTGCACATGGCTGGAACTTCTGGCATCCAGCAGTCCTGGTGCTGCAACGTTCCTGCTGGAACTTGACTTTTTGACATTTGTTATTCTCTGAATTAAAGACCCTTCAAGATCCAGGGCTTTATTGCCAAGTTGATGTTTCCAATGCCTGTTCCAGAAGAAACTGAAATATTTAGTGAGGCTGAGTCATAAATTTTTTGTTGTAACTGATGCAACATCCAGTGAACCGAGTTCTTGATGGAACTGTTACCTTCTTCAGGTCTTTTTCTCTGAGCTTTCTGCAAAAGCTGGTTTCAGGTATGATAGCGAAAGCATTGAAAGGTACTTGGCACTTCAGCAAGAGCAAATGGTTTTTGAGACTGTCTGGCCCTGAACTGAGTGTCAGACTTTCTGCTTTTTGTGAGTGATGCAAGAAGAACTTAGTGAGACTTGAAAGTTGAGATAATTTTTTTGGATGTTCAGACAGTGTCAGAACATCATGGATATGACTCACATCCCACCCAGCTGAAGATGAAATGTTTTTAATCCATGTACAAGTCTAATGCACAGTGTTATTGACCTTGGAGTGGATGGGAAGCAGTAAATCTGGGCATAAATCTCTGTAGGTCCTGCTGGTACCAGGATGTTCATTGAGCTTCCTGATGTATCTCCAAGACATTAAACCAGGATTTATCATCTTGTTGTTAATGAGAAGAGCAGTTGTTTTTAGGGTGTTTCAGCCTGAACATAATCTCTGTTGTTGACAAAGCACAGCAAGAATCTGCTTTTTGTGCACTTCTGTTCCTGAAAAGTTCTTGGAAGTTTGGAAGGAGGCTCTTGCTTATGTCCTCATGAAATGGCAGTGATTGTGGTGCTGCTTTCTGTCCGAGCCACGAGAACTCCATGTGGAGTCATCTTGTCTTTCAATACATCCTATAAGCTTCCAGATCCCATAGGGATCTGGAATTTCCCTAATGTGAGGGAGCTGCCCTGATCTGCTGCCCATGGTGTCCTGGAATGCTGGAATTGTGTAAGCCACCCTCTCTACCCCCACATATCCCAGTAAGAAATATGACTCTTGTTCCAGGGCAGTGTGAATTTCCATTTGATCCCCAGCCTTGCCCAAAGCAAACACAGCTCTGAAAACTACTCTGTATGTATTTGTTTTTGGAAATCAGCTGTGGATCTTACACACCCCTTATCAGAATTAAAATAATTTTCTAGCAGCTAGAATGCTGCAGCACTGGAACACCAGGGCTTTAATTCAAAAGAAAATCTCTAGAAGGGCAGGCTAAAGTTTTGATTCTGCTCTAACAGTTTTGGCATGATTCTTACTGTGGCATTGTTACCA
Source organism: Picathartes gymnocephalus (assembly GCA_013390045.1). Lineage (NCBI taxonomy): Eukaryota > Metazoa > Chordata > Aves > Passeriformes > Picathartidae > Picathartes > Picathartes gymnocephalus. The sequence continues at coordinate 59,937 of WEKY01012201.1, forward strand.
TTATTTCTTTGACTTAGGTGCTTTGAATTAGGGGACAACAGTTACCTAATATGAGACATGCTGTCATTATGAGCCTGATTTTGCCCTCCATCACTAGCCCCAAACCTACAGGTTCTTCAACCTGTAGGAAACAGCTGTCAGTGAGGTAGAAGACTTCCTGTAAGGTTTATTGTGAGCTGGATGAACGCATCCTGAAAACAGCAAAATAAGAGCTAGGAACTCTCTTCCACTCTGAATCATGCTGTTGGGAGAAATGAACTGTATCAGCCTGGTGGTTGGAATAAGAATTAGTTTAGACTGAGTTAAAGAACCAACATTTTGCCAAGAATGTTGCCTTTGACAACCTCAGAGCAAAAAAAACCCAACCAACCAAACAAAAAAAAACCAAACAACAAAATCTATGTGTTAAAGCTGCTCAGGGAAGGAAAGTTACATGCCTTGCATGTAGAGCCTGGCTCTTATATTGTGGCCTGACTGAAGGGGGAGAGGGGTCATTCTATGGGGCAGTGAGTTAGATGGTTCTCCAAGGAAACCCCTTTCCCTTCTGCAGGGCAGGAACAGGGTTGTGACAAGTGGCATAACTGGCCTGACTTCTCATCTGAATGAAGCTGATGGTGACTGGTGTCACAAAGTCTTACAGAACCTCTTGAGAAAAGAGGTTATTGTAGTAACAAACCAGGTTATTTGTATCATAACAAATCAGTTATTGTAGACTCTTTTTGCAGATGTTCTTTAGTGTCGTAAGACATATGAATAAATTTGGGTTTTATCACCAGATTTTAAGTTTTGAACGTTTTTAGGAGAAAGCAATTTCTTTCCGAATGTCTGACTGCTGGTTTTTTCGTTGTTTTGTTTTTTTGTTCGTTTGTTTTCCCAGATCCAGCCCTATGAGAAGATCAAGGCCAGAGGCCTGCCTGATAACATTGCTTCTGTCTTGAATAAGCTGGTGGTGGTGAAGCTCAATGGTGGCTTGGGCACAAGCATGGGCTGCAAAGGCCCCAAGAGCCTCATCGGGGTGCGGAACGAGAACACCTTCCTGGACCTGACAGTGCAGCAGATTGAGGTAACGTCTGATGGGCTCAGCTGCCTGCCTTGGAGGAAGCGACACACACTGAGCTGCTCCTGCATGACTTGCTAACAGGGATCAGGTGGAGGCTTCCAAAAGGAAGAGGAGAGGGAAACGAGGTCTGGTCACGGTGCTGGGGTGAAGCAGAGAATTCCTTTGGGAAGGATAGACATGAAAGGGACGGTGCAGTCAGCAATTGAACTCTGTGCCCCCCACATGCGTTAGCACAAGCGTGATCTAGCCTGTGCTCACCAGCCTGGACGGGGATCATGTCCAGGAACACAAGCAGTCACGCCACAGAGCTTGTCTGGCCTGAGTAACTCCTGGGCTTGTTTCTGGCCCTTCCAGCTGCAAGTTTATCTTTTCGAAAAAGAGGGGTTTTTTATGTGCATTAGAACAAAACTTTTCACAGCAGCTCCAAGTTCCTTGATGAATTTAAACTCTTGTGCTGGAAGAGATTGCTGGCATTTTCCTCTGAAGAAAGAAGAGCAAAAGAAAATAACAGCTGCTGGTGTTGGGAGAGGACGTTTCAGTTTGTTTTTAATGCTGAATATTCCTCTTACAGCAGAAAATGAAGACAGTTATTAGAGTAGGAAGTGGGGTGTGCCTGGTCCATGGTTTCTGGCGTGCCAACAGTTTTTGCCTCAGTGTGATGTTGTTTGGAGTGGCTCTCCCACTGTGTGTTAGATGGTTCTACAGCAAATTCAAAATTCCATCCAACTGATGCAGCCCTTTCTCCAAAGCATCACTGTGGAAATCTCTGACTCCACCAAAGTGTAATGATCCCAAATGCTCCGGCAGACGAGGATGAGCTGATACACAAAGCTTAAAACTCACTCAAGTGTCTTTTTTTTTTCCACCTGCGCATTCTGTTTTTGGTGGAACACAGCTATGATCTCTGGTTTTTTTGCCTTTGTTGTGCACATGGAAAATGCTCTTGTGTATTTCAGCTCCATTCTATAGATTCCCAAATAATTAACATGGTGACGTTTCATTTATTATGTGCTCTCGATACAATTGTCCATCTCTCAGTCTGTTAAGACTTGGAAGTGCTTTCTATGCAGAGACAGTGTGGAAATGTCTCCTTGACAGACTGCAACAATTTGATGAAAAACATGCCTTTTGTAATCAACAGTAGCTAAAACTTAAAATGATCTTTTTGTGACATTGTGGTTTTAAATTTTAGATCTCAGTGCAGGTTTGAAAACAAAGATTCCCTAATTAAAGATACATTAATTAATGTGGGTCTTTTCTTTACAACTAACAAGGATTTATTTTCCTTTACCTGATTTATTATCCTTTATGTCAGCATAAGTGCATATCTTCTTTTCTCTCATGCATGCATTATTTCCAGTCTATTTTACCTGATTTCTTTCTCCCAAAATCTCAAGTATCAGGAGTTAAAGCTAATAATACATGCTGAATTTACCATTTATTTCCCATGTCAGCATTTGAACAAATCCTACAACACCGATGTTCCTCTGGTTCTCATGAATTCCTTCAACACGGATGACGACACAAAGAAAATCCTGCAGAAATACAGTCACAGCCGTGTGAAGATATATACTTTTAATCAAAGCAGGTATCAAAAGACTTCTCCACTTGGGGTAGAAGGAAAAACTAGCTTGTTTCTCCATATTCCAGATGGGGTGGATTTGAGTTTGAGGTGCTGGGGCAGCAATAGTATCTTCTGTACTCGTGTTCAGTCTCTTTTGGGCCTCATTGAGAGACTGAAACATCAGGGTGCTGGGCAGAGTCAAGGGCAAGGTACTAAAATTGGGGTGACTGGGGGTCTGTGGGCCCCAGTTTCTAAGAAATGTACAAATAGTGGTGTACTGGATGCTGGCCACTTGATTCCTGAATTTGCTTTTAGTGTCCTTGGGCTCTGGAGGGAGACAGACCATGGTTCCTTATGAAGAACAAACTCTAATCCAGGCGGCTTCTGGGGTCAGAGGTGTGTTTGATATGCTCTGAACCTGCCTGTCAGAGGAAGGTTGGTTTGCAGTGTGGTCTGAGAATTGCAGCTTTGAATCCTTGAGTAGATAGATTGCATTCTGTAGCTTCTCAGTGACAGCTCAGAATTTGGGTGGGTCTTCCAGTTCAGAATAGTCAGAAAAAGCACACCTTCAAAAGCCCATGGAGTTGCACCTTTACTGTAGTATTTTTATTTTATGCTAGTCTGACACTGGTGAGAACATAACAAGACCTATTGTCCTCACAGGTATCCCAGAATTAACAAGGAAACTCTGCTGCCAATAGCCAAGGATGTCTCTTACTCTGGAGAGAACACGGAGTGCTGGTACCCTCCAGGCCATGGAGACATCTACGCCAGCTTCTACAACTCTGGTCTGCTGGACAACCTCATCGCAGAGGGGAAGGAATATATTTTTGTGTCCAATATAGATAATTTGGGTGCCACTGTGGACCTTTACATTCTTAACCACCTTATGAACCCACCCAATGGAAAACGCTGCGAATTTGTCATGGAAGTCACAAACAAAACCCGGGCGGATGTGAAGGTAAAGGGAGATGGGTTACAGTCTGAGAGTGTTGGTGGCCATCTCCAGCCTCCTCTGAGTCCATGGATTCAGACATACATCCAGTCTCCTCATAGCTATTTTAGGCACCATTTAACTCTGATCTAATTTGAGATGCACAAAATCAGCAAGTTTAGAAAGTTGTAATTCATGGAACAGATTTGATCTGTGTTCTGGGCAGCAGCAGACAAGGACAGTCTGGGCTGGACTGGAAGCACGAGTGATTCGTGCAGGGTGCAGGTCACAACCTCTGCACCTTCTTCTCTAGACTGTCACATACACAGGGGCAGAAGCTTGAAGGTGGAAGCTTGAAAACAGTGCTGAGGGCTGGGGTGCAGCAGTTGTGTCTCACGGAAAACTGCCTGAGCCACTTCCCAACCCTGCATTGCACAGCTCTGTGTGGCACAGCTGCCCATCTGCTCCTGCCCTAACCCCTGGCTTTGTACAAAGTCCAGGAGTGACATTTCTCAGAGGTTTATGACATGTATCAAATACTTGTAGCCTGCAGTAATTTGTCCTGCAACTATGCTCTGCCTCTCTTCTTTCATATGTGAGAGTGTCGATTTGGATTTTCTCTGTATTCATTAGGGAAGCTCTGATTTAGCCCTGTAAAGTACAGCAATGCTCTGTAAGAATACTTAGATTTAATTTAGCATTTGCTCCATCATCTAACAAACTACTGCTGAGGGTGATTTTTGACAACAGCAGCATTTGCAAAATATTCTCAACAGCCTTTATTAAAGGAATTAACTGTCTTGGAGTGCTGAAATATGATCGTTGGATGGTCCTGACTGTACTTTAAACATGCTCTATAATTAGTAACCTGGTAGCTGGTTACTAAAACAAGAAATGTGTTTTCTCTGGGGTTCGACTTCAAATGCCAACAGACCAGTTGATCTGCCCGTGTTGAGGGGAGGATTTCTCTGGCTTCTCATGAACTGGACTTAAACCCTCTCATTTGCCCCTTGCAGGGTGGCACACTGACACAGTATGAGAATAAGCTGAGGCTGGTGGAAATAGCTCAGGTCCCGAAAGCACACGTGGATGAATTCAAGTCTGTGTCAAAATTCAAAATATTCAATACCAACAATTTGTGGATTGCTCTGTCTGCAATTAAAAGGCTGCAAGAGAAGAATGCCATTGACATGGAGATCATTGTTAACCCAAAGGTAATCAGTTGGCAAGGGTTAAGAGGACACTGACCCAAACAAACTGTTTCTGGGTGGGTAACAGGCGCTGCTGCCTCCCAGAGCTGGTCTGGGGCTGAGGGCAGAGCTCTGACTGACACTGGGCTCCAGTTCTGAGTGCCAGGACCTGCTCCATGTGTTCACCTGAGTTTTCTCTTCCAGACTCTGGATGGAGGCTTGAATGTTATCCAGCTGGAGACTGCAGTTGGTGCTGCTATCAAGAGTTTTGAGAACTCTCTGGGGATAAACGTACCTCGTAGTCGTTTCCTGCCCGTGAAGACCACCTCGGATCTCTTGCTCGTGATGTCCAATTTGTACAGCCTTAATGCAGGGTCTCTAACGATGAGCGAGAAGCGTGAATTCCCAACAGTGCCTCTTGTCAAACTGGGAAGCTCCTTCACAAAGGTGAGCTCCTGTCATTACACTTGGTGTTCACCTCTTCGAATAAAGATACAGTTCATAACAATAAATGAGTGAAAAGTGAGGTTTGTTTTATCTACCTCTGCCCACCTGGGCCTTCCCTTTTGCTCTTTGTAAAAACTGTGAGAATAGAGATATTTACCAGCACGTTGGGTGCTCCTGTACCCCTCAGCTGAGCAATGGGAGGTGAGCTGGCTGGCTGTGCTCCCCAGAGCTCGCCCAGCACTGGTGGGCAGCCCCCCTACTGTTCTTCACACTTGTAATTGTGACAGAAATCACAATTACAAAGTAGCAGCTTCACTATTGACACAGATGTAGGTTATAGGAATGTTACTGAAGAGTATTCAAGAGGTTCCTCCCACGCTTGTCTTAATCCACAGATGGCTTTAAAACTGTCTCTATTATTTCCTCTTTCCAAAAGGTTCAAGATTACCTGCGGAGGTTTGAAAGTATTCCAGACATGCTGGAGCTGGATCATCTCACGGTTTCAGGTGATGTTACTTTTGGGAAGAATGTTTCATTAAAGGTGAGTGTGCAGTGGGGATGCTCCTGCAATAAACATGACTGATCTCTGCTCCTTGGCAATTGATCCTGAGGCCTGTAGACAGAATCCATAGGAGCACTTCCTGGGATTGGCAAACTGGCCTAGAGATGGCAGAGGCCATGGCTGGACGGTGACCCTTGTGATGGAGTGCAGGATGCTGCTGCCAGAGCTGCTGCTCTGTGCAGGCCCAGGCAGAGAGGAGGTTTATTTCTGAACCGTGAAGGCACCGCAGGCCTCACATCTTTGTTCAAGCACTGCTGCCACCTCTGTCCTTTGGCTCAGTCCCACCTTCCTTCCCAGGATGGCCTTACCACACCTTTTCAGGCCCTTTTGCATCACTCTGGGGTTCTCAATTTATTAGTAAACAGTGGAGCTGAGCAAGTTAGTTTCTCTCTCAAATTCTTCCTTAGGATCTTGCCAGTCCTGGCAGCACCTGGAGCTCTCTAGAGTAGTTCAACAGGGGTGGAAGATAGGGTTGCATCACCTGGCACAGGCTCAGGCTCTGGGCTCCAAACTGTCCCTCTGTCCCCACATTTGCTGTTCAGTTGGAACAGGAGCCTTACTGGGCTGCACCTGTTTTTCTACCTCAAAGCAAGCAGACATGACAAGAGCCCTTAGAGCAAGCATGTCTGCAAAGTTACCAATTCTGCTTGTAGGCCAGTAGGATCTAGTGTGGTAATTACGGAGGTTCCTGTAATGCTTCTTTAAAAGCTTTGTTCTGGGGGAAAAAAGACCCCCAAATGTCTATGCAGACACAATACAACTAAATGCATTCAGGCTCTGGCTGTGGTACAATTGATGCCTGACTGCTCCTCTAGACAACCTAATCCCTCCTTCCACATCAACAGGTAACATGTTTCTGAACCCTTGTTTTCTTTTCTGTAACCCCAGGGAACAGTCATCATCATTGCAAACCATGGTGACAGGATTGACATCCCAGCTGGAGCTCTACTAGAGAACAAAATTGTATCTGGCAACCTGCGGATCCTGGACCACTGAGTCCAGGAGAGGGCACGGCCAGGGCTGGGGCTGCTATGCCCTCGTCGTGGAAGAACCTTTTAAGCATTAGAAATCTAAGTACACAGAGGGCCTATGCTTTGTCATCTTCACAGTACCCTGCAGTATTAATTTAAAATTAATTTCTCTTGCTTATCTTTAAGCAGCCACATAAGCGCCATGGATGTGTGTAAGTAATGCTTCAGTCCTTAAAGAAATTCTGTAACTCAGTTTATATAACCTTGAAGTGCAATACTGTTTGTCTTTCGGGAAGATGGACAGATCTTCTTTGATAAGAAGTTCAGAGGCTTGCCTCAACCATTCACTAGTTTTGAATTGCTTGTAACTGCAGAAATAAAGCTGTGAAGCAATGCATGTGGGACAACATGGTTGGCAACTCCTGTGACGTTTTAGGAAGGCACAGTTGAAAACCAAAAGTTTCACTACTGCTAAACAGGCTCTTAAAACCCTGTATTTCATGTGCTCACAAGCTGTAGCCCTCTTCAACCCCCCCCCAAACTACAAGTGGGATATCCTATCCCAGTTGTATGTCGAGGTACTGGGGTAAGGCTGTCAATACCTCCATTTCTGTATCGTGAGAGTGGGAATCATCCATGTTCCAAACTTGCCCAAAGAATCCAATACTTGAGAAAAATGCCTCAGTAGCCACGTGTGGTGTTTGCTTTTTCACATCCCATTTAAGACTGGATCTCCTGTTAATATCTTAATCCTTGATCTGCCCTCTTTTTTCAATAAATGGATCACGTTGACTACACCTCTGTTCATATTGTCACAGCCATGTATGTTAATTTATCTTCTCTTGAGTTTCTAAATTTGTACAGGATTGAAATCCCTGTCCTGATCACTATTGATTTCTTAATGTTTCTCTTGTATTTACATGCAGACAACTTTATTTTATAAGCTTAGTATAACACTGGTATGTATCATTAAAGAAGTTGGTCTTTAAAAACAACTGTGATTTTAGAGCTTTATTTTGACTGACAGTGAATGACACGTGTTACGCTACCAGGTCAGCATGCCTGGCTGAGGGCACCACAGGCACACACACACTGCAGCAGAGACCACTCCATCAGAAACGATCATCTCAGGGTTAGGCACTCCACCGGGGTCAGGTACACAGGGGTGAGGTGAGAAACACAGGCACTTGTACTGAGTCCTGGCAGCCTCCAGCCTGGTACAGGTAGTATTAAAAACTCTGAAATACACTGATTGCAGCTGCACTCTCCTTAATGGTGCAGCCTTGTATGAGCAGCCTAAAAACTTTAGAATTCTTCCTGCCCAGTTCTTTGCGTCCCTGTCCTTCCCCATTGGCTGGGGCCATGGGCAGCTGGACGTGGCCATTCCTACACCAACCTTTCTCCCACCTTCCAGTTCCCCCAGGAGTCCCACTGTTACCCTGTCACTGCTAACAAGGGTCAGGTCACTCCTCTCTCCCACAGCAAATGGCTTTGAGGAACTGGCCCTTGCTTGGAAAATCTTGTCTTCAGATTTTAGGTAGTGAGAAATCCCCTGGAACAGCACTGCTCCCTAACAAAGCTGAATCCTATATGCGAGCAATCAAAAGACAATTTATTTATATAAAGTTCTGTAAAAAAATAAATTTTAGAACAGCATAGTTTCATAGAGAAAAACATTTTCTACAGAGTTCCAACTGCAAGATTTTTATATTGTACCATCATTAAATAAGGTGGGACACCATGTGAATTTCATTGCACTAGAAGAAATGCAAAGCATCTTTTTAATATAAAGATATACAGAGCATTCTAGACAACTACAGCTGTGTTACAGCTATGTGTTCTTTTGGATTTGGTCCAAAGAAACCTGAGTCTGTTTCCAGAGAGAATGAAAAAACATTGCACAGACAGCTGATCACTTGTTTCTTGCTGAAGGACACTGGAAGGATCTCTCCCTGCAGCTCCCTCTGAGTCTAAGCTCCTGCGACTCTCAATCCTGCCCTTCCTGGGGCTCTGGGCTCAAGTATTCACCTCACCATCGTCACGCTGCTTAGAAGAAAGTCAGTCTGTTGTCAGAGCCAAGTGACTGCTCCCGCTGGATTATCACCTCTTCTGCTCCCAGATTTCAGCCATGTTTAGATCTAAGTTGTTAAGGCCTTTCAGAGCTTGAAGGTTTCCAGTGTAAAAAGCCACATCTGAAGTAACCAGCCTGCAGTGAAACACAAGTTTAGAATCTGACCCCATCACATCCACCTGGAGTGCCTGGACAAGCAGGCAGGGTTTGTTGAGGACTTTGGCACACAATTGCTACAATACATGTTCAAATCCTATGCCTGGATTAGATATTTTAAGTATCAGTTCAAAACTCAATGCTATGGATGCGGTTTATTTTACAGCAGTGATCATCCATAACAGGATTACTGCTGGGTGTAAAACTAGTTCTAGGGAAGGGAGATCAAACCATGAGTCCAAAAAACTCAGCAGGAATTAGGCATTTAAAACTTCTATTCTCTTGCTGTAATCCCAGGCTTATCTAGACTTAAACTCCCAATTCCATTCCAACCAAGAATATTAATTATTGCAACATTGACTTCTATATTCTAGAGGGTAATGATTCCATGATTCTAAGATTAATGCAAAAAGCAACTGAACAGCACAACAACTGTATTGTTTGTAACAGTTTATACAGAACTAAAATCCCTCAGATACTGTTGAAATATGTCAGGGATCATGATGCTTCTTCCTAGCAAGATGTAGGAACAGAAGCTGCATTTACATAGTAAATAAATTAACCAGGCTTCACAGGCCTGGATTTTTACTATTATTACAGAAACAAGCAGTTTAAACAGAATGAGGATCACAGAATCATGTTAAAAACCTGGTCAGTGACGACTGCTGGAACAGCAGCAAGTGCTATCCAGGGTTTGATGTTCCCCTTCTCAAACAGCCCCAGCTCCTGAGAGCTGTGTCTGAAGTAAGAAACTGCTTGGCATCAGACAGTCCTGGGCCAGGTGAGACCTCCTGACTGCTGGGAAACACCCCCAGTATGTCACCAGGAACACCCGCCCCAACTCTCCTATCCAAAAGGGATCTGGGCAACACAACTACAAGGATAGAACAAAACCAACAGCGCAGGATAAGGCAGGACAGCACTGTGTTTGGGACTGGAAATCCCAGTGAGACACCCCAAGCACATCCAGGAGCTCTCACTTCAGCTGGGGCTGCAGTGGATACTCCATGAGCTTGGATACAAACACCTTTATAAGTACCAGAGGCAATGGGATGTCACCTTGTGAACACACCACGAGTACTGAGAACCAGATAAACTCTTGCACAAAGTACAAGGAGGAATGCCTGTAAGCAGGAGAAGCAACAATAAACTGGAAAGGAAGAAAACTTTCATTCCAGTGACATCTGAAACATTATCAACTTTCTTCTCTGACTTCTGCAACCTAAGACAATCTTCTCTTGCATGTGAGTAGGCCCACTGAGTTTCACCCCTGCCACACTGCTAACACATCGCTGCCCCCAGGTCATTAAGAACAATTAAAAACTCCACTGTTTCAGGGAACAATCCAAGTGACAACAGAATTCAGCCTGCAAGAGGCTTTTTCTGGGAGGTGGGGACAGCAGGCACAGCCAGGCATCCTCTCTCAGGAGAGGTACCACTGACCTGTTTCGGGATGGAGGGTTAGGCTGTGGCAGGGAAGGGGAAAAGCTCTGTGAACATCATCTCTGTTTCAAATCTAGTTCTGCTGTAAAAACCATTCCTGCAGAGCTGCCCACTGCACAGATGAAATGCTGCTTTCTCCTATTTTTACTCTGCCAGCACCATGAGTCACCATCCACGTTTCAAAACTGCTTCAGGAATCACACAATTCCTGCTAATTAAACTGTAGCTGCTGCTGTCACACAGAGGGAGAGAAAGCAATCCATGAACTGAGGACACCTACAAGCAGCTTTCCAGTCAATGTCCAGCCCCCAGTCTGTTACCATGTGGATTGCACTCCTAGTTACTGTGGAATGGCACAAATCATGTCCTTTACTGTAAGAAAGCTCCAAATGGGACATACGAAAACATGGAACTGTGATTCTGCAATCACGACTTCCCTGCAGAAGACAATGCCTGCTTATCTGAACAGTGAAAGAAGAGAAGAGCCCCAGCTCACCCGTTCAGAGGTCCTCCATCATTGACCACATTGAGGTGGGCCAGCTGCCTCTTCAGGTGGAGTTTGTAGCTTGCGTTAATTCGTAAAAACAACATCTGGAAGAAACCACAGCAGCAGAGTAAGGAACTGTGCCCATGCTCACATCACTGCCCTCACCGGGGGAACATACTGCCAACACCCTCAGTCACTGACTTTCGGTTTTGTTTTTGCAACTCATGCGATTCTTCCTTCTGCCAGTGCTTTGGCCTCACCTTTCTGGCCACATACAGTCTGTAACACACAGGACACCCTCACTTACTCATCGTGTGTGGCACTTAGAGGACACATTCTTTGGAACATGAACTTTTCTCCTCTGTTTACTGAAGTATCTAGCAACTTGTACTAAGCCTAGAAGATAACAAATCTCTTTCCTGTGCTAAAGGGACCATTTAAGGTAACGTGAAAGAGAAATGATAACTTCTTGTATTCAATGACTGGATCGGTCCTTCCTGTCCAAACTCCGCAGTAGCAATGACTGCAGCAAAATCCTGCAAAAGCACATCTGGTACAATTCTGGTGCATAATACATTCAGGAACTTTTGGAAGCCACTGATTCTGAGCAGTGTTACAGAATAATCCTGTCAGAGGGCTGTACTCAAGCCCCGAAGTGTTCCCATTTGCATAGCATTTCAGCACTAATTCCTGGATTGCCATTTCTAGACATTAAAAGGCAGCTCAAAATCCTGAAATCCCTTCTTTTTGTGTGTGTCATCGTTCTCCCTACACATTGGAATACTTCCTTCGGCTCAGCCCAAGCTGTCTGACTGCTGCCAAGCCCTTTAATGTGTGGGTTTCACCAGACTCAAAAAAGAATTCCCTCTCCCCAGATAAAGTCTCTCTTGTTCCCAAGTCCATGTGCATTTGCAAGCGAGCTGTGAGATGAGGCTCAAAAATAACATTCACCTGAGTTTGCTCCTCAGGAAGGAGATCATATATAGCTTCATGCATCTTTGCCATTTGCTTGCAGATATTCCTGAAGCATGCTGAAGGAACAGGGGCTTTCACTTCATACTGGAAATAAACACACAGCCAGTTAACTCCTTTCTGCCACTTCAAAATGGTTTGTGTAGGAGAGCTCCCAACAGCCACCTGGGGCTCTGCTTTGCTAATAACATCAGGAATCAAGATCTATTTAGCACACAAATTAAAAGGGTGGCTGGGCATGATCTGATCCAGCAAGGAATTGCAGACGCAGGTCCCATGGCTGCAAGCTGGCCCTCTCCTTCAGACTGGTACAAGTCATTGACAGACAAGCACTTCTGCCTCTGAGAAATGTGCCCCTTGAGTACTTCCCAAGAGAAAACTGCTTGTCTAGGATCATACACATCCAAATTTCTAAAGAATCAAGGAAAGGAAACCATAAAGAAATGAATACTCCTGAAATCTCATCACTGGCCAAAAAAAAAAAAAAACCAAAAAAAACCCCAACCACATCACCATACAAAAAACCGTACAAGAACATTGCAGAAATACCTTGGAAAACAAAGTAAAAAAATTTCCCTTCTCCCAGTGCCTGAAATCCAAGAAACAAGGCACTGGAAAACACCAGATGGCAAGAGATTTGCTACAAAGGGAACAGAATTCTCATGTCCCCACTCTGGATAGGGGAGATCTGAATAGGATTTCAGAAACACTGAAAACCTGTCCGAGGAACAGTGAAGCCAGGCCTGCAGTTCCAGGTGAAGAGGCTGTGCCATCACAGGCCTGGGTGACTGGCAAGTCACCTTTAGGAGGGTGACACTTCCCCACTAGCCTTGCACAATTCAGGAAAGAATCAAATCGTTGTAACTACATCAGTTACAAACAGATTGGAGGAGATGCCTGCTTTTATGCGGGCCTGAATTGTGAAAGAGAACAAAGCTTGTCTGAGCACAGCAGAAAAAAAGAAATGGGGAGTTTTCAGAAAGTCTTTCCAGAGAATCCAAACCAATGACCTAATTCTGACAGGAGAAGTAGCAGAAAAATAATGCTTTCTGTTCCGGGGAACAACCACCCAGCCTGTGGGACCAAGTGTGCCTCAAGACAAGGAAGTTACTCAAGAAATTGTTTCCAATTTCCCGGCAGGTTGTAAAACCAGAGGGAACTGGGAGGCTGCGGCAGTGGCTCTTGCATGATTACAGCCACACACAACTTTTCATCATCAGGCGGAAAAGCAACAGCCCCAGGAAGAACCCCAAGATCTCCTGGCCATTTTTATCTGTAGCTGAGGTCAACAGCTTTAATACCATGACAGATTAGAAAAAACCTCACTGCTCTTCTGTCCAAACAGTCACGAGACAGCAAGTTCCAAGAGAAGCTCAGAACTTGCACTGGACTTTTTCCATTCATGGTAACAAACAAGCCTTTCCCATTTTTTAATTTTATTATTTCCACCATTCAATAACCCCATTCCTGTTTTATTTCCCTGCCAAAGATAGCTGTTGGGAAGTGTCCATGCTGCTGTGAACTTCCTTGCCTCAGAGGCACTGGGTGAGGACAGCTCCCAAGCCATGGGGCTCCCAGGGGAAGCACAGCCTGGAAATGCAGAAGGAACTCAAATTACCAAGTGCCAGGCCAACATCCTGTCCACTGCACCAACTGTTCATCTTCTACAAAGCAGAAATTTCTGGATTTGAAGTGTGCCAGGCACCCACTGCAATGGAACTCACTTGTGAGGATTTACACACCTCAAAGCAGGTGACCACTTCATCCACAGGACATTGAAATAGCTGGACTCAGAAAAACACCTGAGCCCAGGAACACACTGACATGGTTGTACTGACATGCCTATTTGCAAATATCCTGGGTTTATGCTCTTCACAGCCTTCAGTGCCAAGATTTCATTTTTTTAGGAACAAGATGAGTCAAATGATGGCATGTGCCAGGAATGGAACCTAATCAACCATCCTTTAGTCCTGGACTCTGTGGGCTGCATTCATGTGAGCCGAGCACTGTCCCAGCCTTTGAGAACTCTGAAGGACAGGAATAGTCCCAGTTTACATCCTGTGCCAGCTCCCAAAGGGGCTGTGAAGACGGAGGGACAGTAAGAGATGAGTTCTCACTAACTGCCATCAAGAACATAAACTGTGTTCCTGCTTTGTTGTGGGTTACACTTGTTTAGTATTGATAATTCTTTGTCTTTTATTCTCAAGTGGCCAAACAGCCATGTTACCTCACAAAACATCTACTTTTATGTGGGACAAAACCCCCCAAAACCAGCAGATCACTTTGGTCTTTAGAGAAGAGCATAAAAACATTTTTTTAAAAAGCAAACACAACAGGAGTGGGAAGTCCCAATTTAAATGCCTTTGCTTTTTTTTCACCCTAAATTTAGACAGCACTACTTGACAGACCAAAGAAACAGATGAAATGAAAAAGCCCAACATAAAGTAACAATAAAATAACATAAACAGCAAGGAAGACAGAAATGCTGCCTGTTGCAACTGCCCCACCGCAGTTCTCAACAGCCTGTCCCCAAACCATGCTCCTGTGCTTCTCATGAGCTCCTTGAAGGAAGGGGTTGGCCCAGGCAACCAATCAAATCTGTCACTAAAAAATTAATTTACTCCTGTCATGAAACAGCTTATTTTTCCCCAAAACTCTAAGATCTAAAGTACAACACTGAGCATTAGTAGCTCATGTACTTTATGTATCTGTGGGCCAAGGAGGCGTCCCAGTGTGTTTCACCCTGAGATGAGTCAGAGTAGATCCAGCCCAGGACCACACTGTAGCACTGTTCAAACACCAAAACACACCAGGAGCACTTCATGGGACAGCTACTAATGCTGCCCCAGAGCAGGAACTGCAGAGCACAGACCTCCAGCCCCCAGGCCTGCAGCCCAACAGATGGGCTGGTCCTTCCCCTCCAAAACCCTTTATCCTCAGCACTTTCCTGCCGGTTCTTCAGCTGCCAGAAATGCCGCCTTCCCCACTTGCAAAGAGCAGGAAATGGGACCTGCTGAGCCTGGCTGCAGACAAGAGCTGTCAGTGGTAGGAGAGCACTTAGAGCACTTCAGTTTCTGAACACTCAAGCATCTGTGCCAGCCACAGCCATTGCTGTGCCTGCTGAAGGAGCCAGCGAAACATTTAATTTTACTAGGACTGAAGGTGACTGACACCCAGGTTGCAAATGTGAACACAGGACACATTCATGAGAACAGCACAGAGCTTTCCATCTATAATAGTTAAAAGAAGTTCCAACAAGTCCTGGCTGGGAAAGTTTAAGACTCCACTTGAAACATCTAGATTGTATACAATGAGACCTCCACTTGCAATTTAGAGAGTGTATAATTATTTCCATAAATCATTACCTTGGATAATAGTTTGTCAAATAAGCTATCCATTATGGCAACGAGCTTTGCTGAAATTTCAGCTATGTGG
Organism: Picathartes gymnocephalus; assembly: GCA_013390045.1. Lineage (NCBI taxonomy): Eukaryota > Metazoa > Chordata > Aves > Passeriformes > Picathartidae > Picathartes > Picathartes gymnocephalus. The sequence continues at coordinate 75,229 of WEKY01012201.1, forward strand.
TCGTGATAATCCTGAAAAAGAAAGCAGGTTTCATTTTCTAGTGGCATTCATGTTCTTCAGAGTACAGTTGAAAAGCAGAACTTTGTGTTTCAGGAAATGCCAGAAGAATTACCTTTGTGATGTGGTCAAAATGCCTGAGCATGCTGAACTGCTTCGGCTGCAGCCGAGCTTCAAAATGAGCCCTGATAATGGGAATGTAGTGTACGATGAGCTGGAGGCAACGTGAAGAAAGGGCTGTGAATCCAGGAAGAGAAATAATGCAGTTATTACACAGGAAGAGTTATTTCTGTATGGAATGCATCTCCTTTGACACAAATAATAGATCTGACACGATTTCACATGATGGGCTTCTGTCTGTTCTAAAAGCACAGAAGTACATGTTTGTTTCCCTGGGAAACCCCACCCAGGGAAGATGCCAGACTGGTACCTGGCTACTCACACCCAGGTTTGGTAAGATGGGATAAGGGACTGATTTTACAAGAGGCTTTGGGTGTTTACTCGACATTTTGAGCCCTGAGCACACGCAGACATCAGAGAGATCTCAAAAGACCTGACTCATCAGCTACTTAACCTCAGCAGCCACATTCTCAAGGCAGCAGTGTTTCTTCTACAGTGGTGTACAAAACACCCAGCCCTGCCAGCACTGACCTTCCCTGAACCTGCTCCTGCTGCAGTGCCAACCTGATACCAAAAAACCAGGCCTCTCCCAACTCCAACAGGGCCTGAGCCAGCAGCAGGTCACCACACTGGCCAAACACTCTGCAGCAAAAATCTGACCTAGTTGTGGCCCACAGCCTCTCAACCCATTCTCATCATGCTGTTCTCTTTCCAAAAGGGAAATGCAGACTCGTAATCTCACCAGTTTCTCACCCTGAAACATGGGAACTGTAAGTTTAAACACCTGCTCCAACCCATCAATCAAAGGCTCTTAATTACCGCAGAAAGTTTAAAATTACACTCCAGGCAGGTAACTGGCAACATCTTATCACCCTCTGTGTCCAAGCACAGCCCCACAACTCAAACACAGCTTATCATAGATATTTAGGGCTTTTTTTCTGCACTTGGGTTTTTAAATTGGCAGGGGAACAAGCTTTGACATTTTAAATACAGAAATCCATACCTAGGTTTTTTGTAGTGATTGTTTTCAAGCCAACAACTTGTAACGCACCGGCTCCAAGCACTAATTGGCAACTTCTAGAGTTGAAATACTGTGAGAAAAAGAAGGACAGTGAAAATGCATGTTGACTCTTTATCAACTACAGAAACCCACAGTTTAGAAACCCTATCAGCCGAATTTTGCAAGATTAAGTTATTATCAAGGCCAGTTCCAGAGTTTCACTAGTTTCCCTCAGTAGAGTAGCCACGTAATATCAGAGTGGAAAACATCAAGGCAAAAGGTTTCTGCTCAGGCTCTTGACCTTCTCCACTGCTGATGTTAAAGGAGACTTGAAAACACTGAAAGTCCCTCCTGCTGAGGTGACTGAATCTATGTTTGTAACATTATGAAATACTGGATTTAAGAAATGATGCACAGAAGATGAAAAGCCAATCCTGTAAGAATTCCAGATACAGTGGACAACTCATGCTTAGACTTCCCTAATTTACTTCCAGAACAAAAGAAGTTATCATTAAAAGCACATAGGCCAACAAAGCCTCTGGACAGTAAGACAGTTGCTACCAGCATGTTCTATCTCACACTAGAATTCTGCTTCCTCACTCCAGATACTCCAGACTGGGCCTGGGTGATGCAGCAGAAAAGCCACTGCTGTTGTCCCCAGTTCCTGCCCTGAATGGAAAGCAGAAGTCCCAGGGCTCATGTTTGAGCAGAACTCTCTGTTGACATTGGGAGGAAAAACTTAAGAGACCTAACCCTTCTTCATACATCTGAAGATTCAGAAGAAATCATGCCAAGGCTGACCTGCAGCCCACATCTGCAACACAGAGGATTTCCCTCACAAAGATCTCCTTTTTGAGGGCAGGGGCATAATTCTGCTTCACAGGTCTTTCTTCACAATAATGCAAGAACAAACCCAAAATTTCAACTCTCCTTGGGTAAAAAGGGGAAATTTTCTGGCTATTGCCTGGTGTCAGTCAAAAAATGCAGGCCCATGGAGCCACTATGAACCACCCCCCAGCTCAGGGTTGTCAGAATGGTGCATCCAAAGCCAGAAAAGCAATCCAGACCTCGTACCACAACTAAACCATTCACTTCATCTTCTCTAGAAAAGCAAAAACTTACCTTAGGCCTCTGTGTGGACTTTAAAGTAGAATCACTGAGCCAAAGGCAGCTGTATCTCACACAGCCTACGTTCCTCTGAGGTATTTAGCTCGGGTTAGTGTTAACTGTGAGGCAGACCATCAAACACTTGGTCTGTAAAGGGTGCTGGACGCCAGTACCGCGCCCTGCCCTTTGTGAGAATGACTGTTCCCAGACAGCCTGGAGCAGAACGCCTGGAACAGAGCAACACCTCCTCCTTGTGCCTGCTGGGAGGAAAGCATTCCTGCACCCAGCAGGAAGGCCAACAGCCTTCTCTGGTCTGCATCACCTCAACGACCCCAGTAATTACAGCCACATGTGCTCAGTTCGAGCCCCTCACAACACTGAGGCACTGGAGTGTGCCCAGAGAAGGGTCTGGAGCACAAGTTTGATAAGGAGCAGCTGAGGGGGCCAGGGGCATTCAGCCTGGAGAAAAGCAGGCTCAAGGGGACATTTTTGTACTCTACAATACCCTGACAGGAGGGTGTAGCCAGGTAGGGGTTAGTCTCTTCTTCCAGAATCAACAAGGACAAGAGGAAATGTCCTCAAGTTGCACCAAGGTTTGGATATTAGGGATAATCACTGAAAGGGTTGTCAAACACTGGAACAGGCTGCCCAGGAGAGTGGTGGAGTCACCATCCCTGGAAGTATTTAAAAGATATGCGTGTGTGGCACTGAGGACGTTGTTTAGTGGTGGCCTTGGCAGTGCTGGGTGAATGACTGGACTCAATTGATCTCACAGGTCTTTTCCAATCTAAATTATTCCATGATTTCTCCCATACACAGGTATCATTTCACTCAGGCTGCAGCCACAGCTCAGAACATTCTGGAATTTCATTACCTGGGAATGCCTTCCATTTTCCATCACAATCAAGTCTAGCTCTTGCTACCCTCAAAGTTTGCTGGCTCTGACAGTTGTCTAACAAAAAGTGCAGTGCTGTGCCAGGATACCTGGCGTGGCTCTATTTTGTTCAAAGTGTAATAAATGAGCTTTTGTTTTTCCTAGCTGTTCTTGATATCTCTCCAAGTGATGGCACCTTGTTAACAGATAGGAAATACAGTAATTAAACTGCACATGATGTTTGAATACCAAGAAATAAACCATAAATGACAGAACTAGAATAAGGTAAGGTAAGGAGAGGGAAGTACAGATATGCAAATCTGGCCAAGTTTGAGGCATCTGCTGCTATTCTACCTGTGAAAAGGTGCTGCAATTCCTGAGGGAAGCAGCAGCTGGAGAAGGAGACTTGAAGAAGGGCAGGCCCAGACAGACTGATTTGCCTTGGATAGTATTTTTAAAAGGGAAAGTTTGTGGATGAATCTGAATGACAACTGCAATGTTCCTGCATCTAGTTATTTAAATAAGAACTACCAACAGGACAAATATTTAAAGGTCCATCTCCTAGGGTTTGTTTCCCCTCCCCTGCCCCCTCCTGATGTAAAATATCCTTCTGGAGATTGAATCTGTTTATCTTAAATTGATTATGCTCACGTTCAGAACTCAAATACCTTTGTGGGCAAAGATACAAGTGAAAACCTTGACATAAATTAACTGCTAGGCTTTGGAGCCTATGTAGATACATATATATATATGTGTGTGTGTGTGTAGGCAAAGTGCATTAATGTGCCCCTTTTATTACTGCTTACTTGTATTACCTTGCAGTGTCTGGGCTTTACCAGCTTTCCTCCTCTCTAGTGAGAAATAAATGACAAAGAGGTCCTGGTGTTTCATCACCTTTACATTTTACAACAGAACCTTCATCCCATACTATTTTTCATGCTTCTACTGACTATACCTCTACTGATTTGTAAAAAACAAGGGACTTGTTTCCTTCCTCAATACAGATATGTATTTCTGTGGGATCTGGGATCAAATTTCTTTTTCTTCAGCAGCATTAATCCTACATCCAGCCTGAAGGACAGACAGCTATGTCAAATACTACTAGATGGGATTTCCAATATTCCAGGTGAACAAGAGGAAAGACAGTCCTCCCAGAGTTAACTCCCACAACAAATTGCATCTTTAATGCCTTTGGCTTGACAGGTTTCCCTATAGCACAGTAGAAAACACGATGATTCTAGATAATCTATATGAAGTCGTGAAAACACATGAGCATTATGGAGAGTAAGACACGTTCTCTGCACCCTGCCTGCCCCTGCTTGGCACAGGGGGCACATTTGGAGCCGTACCTTCAGTAAATCCGACAGGCGGGTCAGCATGTCAGTGGTGATGGAAGGAATGTTATCCACACACTGGCAGTACTCCAGGATTATTCTTATTAGCAGCAATACTGTCCTGAAAGAGTGGAAACAGCCAAATATGTCATCTCAGTGCACAAAAGATGCTGAAAACTCAAACACAGTCATGTTGATAGAAAGCTACCCAATGCTAGAGCTTACAGCACTGAATAAATCCACTAACTGATATGGAGCAGAAGTGAAACATAAAAGGAGATTTACATAGAGATAGTTACAACCAATACCCATTCTGCAGGGTGGTGTGTGGAAAAAATACTTTATATGAAAGAAAATCTCTGAAAAATACATAATAAATGCTAAGGAGTCACAGAGAAGGCAGCTGTGAAGAAAAAGCACCAAATATTCAAAGATGCTCAACACCTGTAATTTCTCCTGAAGTCAAGCAGGCACTGGAGAATTTGGGAGCTACTGGATGGAATTGAGAAGGCTCCCCATAGAGCAAGCGTGCTCCTTTGAATTCAAATACAAAGAAGGCAGGAAAATTGATACAAGATCCAATGTTCAGAGTAGATATTGTAATCTTTCAAAAAGTTAAATCTCTTTCTTCCTTCAGGCAGTAGAGTGCAAAAAGATGATGGCAAGTTAACTGAAAATAAACACCTGGAGCATGTTTTGTGAACACTAGGCATTTGTGATGAATGCATTTCATTTGATTAGATGCAAAGAAACTGCATGTAGATATGTGCAGAAATGAAACAAATATTTGCACTGTGAAGCTCTCAACTGCTTCACAGAGCTAAATATAACAAGTTTCAAGTGAGCAGAGGTGTATTATCAAACACATCATACATTATGCAAATTTCATCCTTTAGAGCAACTCTCCTACTTGACCTGAAATGCTCTTCAGCAGTGATATCATCTGCCTGGCACAGAAGTTCTCAGCCATCAGATTCTGTTTCCAATTGAACAATGACATATCATCATGAAACAACTCATAAAATGACAGCTGGGCCAAGACATCCTGTACATCACACCTTTTAAAAGTTTGGTGCAAATTGATGTTATAACTCTAGGGAGTGAGATCTTCCAGGCTTTATTCCCTCTCATGCATAATTAATGCTTAAGCCTCACAGTCTCCGCAAAAGCATGCTTTTAAATGAAAGAAGTAAGTGAATATCATACATTTTAAAACGTCTCTGATATAACCAGCTTTAAGAAACCACTTTCCAATTCAAAGCAGCCAGGGTACCAAGAAATAGCATATGCAGCTTCTGAGATGGCCCATATCTTATTCTGCATAAGGTAAGCAACCATTTAGTAGTGGACTCAGGTATTTTGGTGCTGTCCAGCCTGGAGAGAAGAGGGCTCTAGGGAGACTTTATTGCAGCCTTTCAGTATTTAAAGGGGCTTACAGGAAAGACAGGGACAAACTGTTTAGTTTGCTGGTGACAGGACAAGGAGCAACAGTTTTAAAGTGAAGGAGGGTAGATTCACACTAGACATAAGGAAGAAATTGTTTACAATAAGAATGCTGGAACATTGGCAGAGGCTGCTCAGAGAGGAGTTGGATGCCCCAGCCCTGGAAACATTCAAGGTCGAGTTGGACAGGACTCTGAGCAACCTGGTCTAGTGCAAGGTGTCCCTGCTCACTGCAGGCAGGATGGACAAGATGACCTTTAAAAGTCTCTTTCATCCCAAACTATTCTAAAGAGTCTACAATTTTTGCCAGAGATATTCTAGATTGCAAGAAATAACAGTGTGCTCAGAAGACAAACCTGTATTTTCAGGTGTGTGTTTTCATGAAATAATTGGAAAAAACATTCAAATAAAATCAGCCTGGCCAATCAGAGAAAAAAATGGCATTTTAATGTAGCAAAGAGCTTGTGGTGTTTTATAACTGTTGGGAACCAAACAGAAACTAGTTTGTGAAAGGCGAGAGATTTTTAATTTAAATAAGATTGCTAAAGCTGTTGAGTAGAACTGTGATGAATGCTAAAAGTTCTTGCCAACTAGCCCACTGCTAAGAGAAAAGAGTGCATCTTACCCAACTGTTGTGTATTTTTGTCCTTCAACAATAAGGAATTCGGCTGGTTTTCTATCTTCAGTAGCTAGATATTTTAGTAAGACAGGAAAAGGAGTGAGTTGAACTAAAAACAAGTGCAAAAAATGCTCTTTATAAAAATGCAGTGTTCACTTGCTAAGGTTTGAAAAACCCCACAATCTTTGTAGCACTTCTCTCTTTTACAGTATTTATTAAATAGCTGATCACCCAACATAATTTTGATGACCCATAAAGTTACTTCATTATCTGCTATGATTTTAGATCAAAAAATCCCAGAGTCCCACAGTCATTATGGACTTAAAAACTCCAAACACAACAGGTTACAAAGAGAAGAAAGGCAGAAAAAGCCACTAGGTTTTCTACTATACATTCTCAAGTGATTTGCTGTGTATATTAGTATTTTAGCTTCAAATCACTTTGTCCTCAGGCTTTGTAACAGAAGCTCTTCCTGATGCAGTTTTTCATGCTAAATTATCTGCTTCAAGGAAGCTGCAGGAGGTTATTTTACAAGCAATGGTTGACAAACATATTTTGGCGTCATGTTCCATAATTGGAGTGATTATTGCTTTAATACACTCTGTATCTGCTTTGTTCCTTCTGGGAGGTCAGGGTTTCTCCACCATGACATCACTGTATTTTATTCCTTCTAATCTGTTGCCATTTTTCTCCCCCTCTCTGCATGTTTTCTTCCTCTCCAGGATATTCACCCCCCTCAGCTCTGCAATATTGGACAAGTATCCACACGAGGCAAGAACACATTAAGGATTCCCGCTGTGCACATGAGGAAGTGCACAGGAGGAGGAAAAAGTGACTTCTCTGAGGTCAAATGAGGTTTCTGTGGCAAGGTAAATAATTGAATGAACATGAGTTTTTCCTTCCATGAGCAGCCACAAGGCACGCTGCCTTTCATTTGAACTGGCAGATGAAGTAGCAGAAAGGAGCAGGCTTTGTTTCACACAAGGAGGGCTGAGCACATGCACGTGGCTCCTCAGTCCCTTCCAATTCCTCAGCCATACCTTGTGGGAAAAGACTGAATTTGTGCAGAGACTGCAAGCCTCCACACTGTGAATATTTGTATAAAAAGGGCAGCTCTCTCCCTGTGCTAACACTTCCAGGTTATTTACTTTCAAAAAATAAACAGATAATCTTTCAGCACAAGATATTTCAACACCAGTAACAGAAAAAAAAAAGAATTAAAGAAACAGCTATCAACTTTCTTCTTATCTCTCCAGAAGACAGTGAGCAAACAGATCCAGAGCGTCATCAGAATATGTCCATCAACATTCAACAGCAGAATTTGCAGATAATAAATTCATTTCACAGCAGGACTGCAAGACACACACCTGTTGGTTTTTTTTCAGGGAGAGAAATTCTGCCATCTGACACTGAATCAACAAGGTCCTGGAACTCAGCAGGAACTTCAGCTTGCTTCCAGCGCTCATTGTCCAAAAGCAGGCTGGTTATAAACACAAAAGAGAGGAGGCTGAGAAAGAAATACCTTGTCTTGATGCTTCTCCTGCCTGTAATGCTGAAAACCAATTTAAAAAAAAACTCTGGCCCAAAATGTTATGTCAGTCATCTTCATCAGAAGGAGGTGCTCAACAATTGTCAGCAGCAACACAACAACACTGTGCTGGTCTAGAGATCTCACAATTTATTCATTCAAACTGTCACAGGGGACCAAAAACTACACCAGGCAATAAAGGTCTTTACGAGATCACTGCCAGTGAAGTAATGTATAAATACTGGATTTTAACAGCTTTTGATGGATGAGAGCAAACAGGCTTGATGGATGTCACTGGCAAGGCTGTTCCTCCAAGTGGTTTGGTTTTGGCTTTTTTTTTTCAGAAAAAAGCTGAAAGTGAATTATTCTTAAACCCCGGAAACAGAGCAATCCTGCCTTTCAATCCTAGTTTTGTGTACTTTCTGTAGCCATTACTGTCCTTATTTAGGTAACTGTAGAACAATCCAGTTTGAAGAAAACAAGCTATGAAAACAATAAAAGTCTAAACAATAGACTGGAAATAATTGGGGTTTAATGCAGTTTTTTCAACCCCTGCTTTTAAGTATAACAAGCTTACTGATGTTCCAGGCAACAAAAGATTGTGTTTGGCTGGCATACGATACAAAAAATTATTCATGGAAGAATACAAAGATTTTCTACCCAGAGCTACCTTAGTTTTGTCTTCCTCTCCTCATGAAACCTATTCACAAATCTGTTGGCTTGACTCTGAAGAGCTCCTCTCAAGGACATGCTTTTCCTGCCACAGATCTGCTCAGTATCCAAGATAAAGCCTTCCATCAAGCGAGAAAGAGTAACAAACTCGTTGGAATTCAGCTTCTCTAGGAAGCCATCCTGCATGCAAAAAAAACATTGTAAGGAGACATAACACCACAAAAATTCAGAGACATACAGAAATAACTAGTCAGCAGGTCTGAGGGCTACTACAGTTTGAAGAGGCACGTTATTTAACCCTACACGTGATAGACAGGGTAGACTGCAGTGCAAGCAGCTACCTTGTCACAGACACGCATTCTCTGAGTGAAGCAGCAAAGACAGCAAGACAGAACATTAAAAAGAGAAAGGAATAGGTAGGAGAAACCAACACTGCCTTGCAGTGATGTATGTTCACACTGGTGTGCTCTGAGCATTACCATGCAGAGCCTGTGGCAGCAGGCACAGATCCCATACTCCCATGGTGGATGCCGCTTCAGAACCCTTGTTAAAGCAGTAACCTGGAAGCAAATGCTCACCAAGCATGAGGCACCACCAGCAGTCTGACCCCAGCTCCTCACCTTTGCTCTTGCCATGAGGAACTTGACTGAACGATCATGGCAGATATCAGATGCGTTATAAATTAACTCTTGGATATTGTTTGCCAGCCTGACCAGCTCCAGGTCAGTCAGTTTCATGTCGTCGCTGATCCTACAAATGACAGGACCAGTTGGTTGAGCATCAGTTTATAGAGAAAACAGTATTTCTGAACACAGGAGGAAAGAGCCTTGCAGCAACTGTCAAATGCAGACAGTCAGTTAATCACCAAAGTCACTTTATACAGATGGGATCTTCTAAGCTGTCGTTAATGTCCTGTCAGCCCCTGTAGCAAGGAAATGTATAATGGCACATCCTTTTTTTTTTGAATCCACATTCTAATTGCTATTAATGGTCTAAGAGTAAACAAGATATAGCCATTATTGATATAATAAATATAATTAACAATTTACTGAGTTAAAATTGACCCAGTTCCTATAATACTTCAGCATCACAAGCATATGACAGATAAAACACAGCATTTCTCTTCCGATGCAAGTGTAAGGCCTAAAATAGATCCTTTGCACTCCCCCCAGCCCTAATATACAGCCTGTCATTCTATTACCCCTTTAGATTTCAGGCTCTTAAGTTGGTGCTTTTTAAAAAACTTTGTATAACTTGTCTACTGTTCTGAGGCCAGCACTTAGCACAGCTTTGCCGTTCACGGTCCATGCCATGAGTGAAGATCGCAATCTTCTGGGCCAGCCCAAGGACTGACAGCATGAGAGGAGAGAACTTGGGACACTACGGAGCAGCAACTGGGCTAACATTGTTCTGTGTATTATTATGAGCCTGCTCCAAACACAGATCAAAGGTGCAAACTAAACCAGAAGAGTGATGACGCAAGTTCATCTCAGAACGAAGTTATGAAACCAGTGTCAGAAACAACTTTACCCCTCAGAAGCTCTAGCTGGATGGTGTATTTTTAGCAAACTTGGCAAAGTGCTCCAGACTAGTTTGAATCCAACCCTCTTCCCTTTCCCTGCTCCACGAAACCCTGGAATCCTCTTCACATTTCATTTCTCCTCCAGCACATGACAGATGTTCACACATAAAAAGGTTTGTGTTTTATGCACAGCATATTTATTTATTTTAAATCTATCTCCTTCAGCCAGCATTGTCATTTGGTGGGGAAGGTCTCTATCAAAACTAACAGCTGCTTCAACACATAAGTACAGATACTCAAAGATGAAGCAGCAAGAGCAGACCACTTGCTGCCTTCTATCTTTCAGCAGGGTAACCAAGTGGTATTTCAGTTTTGCTTCATGTAACTCCCTATCCAGACATGCTAGCTTTTGAAGTGGTTCAGGCCTGAGTCCCACACATGTTATGCCTGGTTTTCAAACGATATCTCTGACTTGCAGCCACAAGAAATAAGTGCGTAAAACAATGCCAAAAGGTTGGAACTATGGAGACTGGAGCACCTCAGGGCAGCACTGGGATGGATTTATTTATTTATGCAAGTGAAATAGTTGACGACAAACAGGAGATTTTTCTCTAGAATTTATGAAGGCGTGTTCCACGAAGCCAGCTTAAAAAAACAAACAAACAAACAAACAAACAAACAAACAAACCCAGGAAAAATAACCATAGGGAACATGGACATGGAACAGAAATGCTTCTGCCTGCTAAAGGCATGACAAACCATCTGTCTTTCAGGGACTCACATCTCTCCAGCTCTCTACAAAAGTGGGCTCCCCAGAAAAACGAATGGAGAAGAGGCTCTTTTCTGGAAGAACTGACATAAATCAGTCACTATACCACTACATATGGAGGTGAAAACAAGGCAAATAAATGAAACAAAGGCTGGGAACAGTGCAGTCTGATGGCAGTCTCTAGGGGGAGAGCCACTACACTTCACCTACCTAAAAACCACATTCCTCCAAAGTCATTTTTGTACTGTGTGACCAGAAACAACCACCTGCACCTCACTGCTCGTTCTGGCCACGCTGCCAGGTGAAGACAGGCAGGGTGTTCACTCACATCATCTCTACTCCTCCTGGAGTAACAGAAGAGGATGTGTGCTCCTTGCTGGACGAGGAGTCGGTGGTGCACTCGGGCTCCGAGACGGAGTCGCTGCTGCAGGGCTCGCTGTTGGGGGAGGTGTTCCTTTGGGAGGCCGTGTCCGCTGCCCCGGCCGGGAGCTCCCCATCGCCGAAGGCGTCGCTGATGAACATCCCCTCGTGGGTCAGGTAGGCCACCTCGCTGTCCACCATGCTCTCCTTAGCAGAGTTCTTCTGTAACGTGTCCTCCAGGTCTCTGGTTTTTTGGTTCTTGTCTAGAACCAAGAAAACCACGCTACGGATAGTATTTAACGTTGCCTAAAATGAAATATAACTTTTATTACAAAAAACATCCCAAAACCCAGTGCCACAAGTTTGTGCTAAAAAAGAGATTTTCTTTTGCTCACAAAATAAAACTAAATCCTGGCTTTATTTTCTGTTATGTAACTAGTACTTGGAGGAAGACCCATTTGTCTGATGGCAACCAATATATGATGTTTCTGAGACAGGTGAAAGAAACCTCATTTGGAGCAATCTAACATGTACAAAAGTCCTGTCCTAACCCCTAGCAGCTTAGAATAGAAGTAATTGACCAACAAGAGGCGTTATGTCTTTGCCACTGCTCTCTTTGTTACCACTAATCATTTTTGCCCTGGATGCCAGCATTCACATCTCCTTCTTTCAATCAGAGGTTTCAACGCTACAAGCAAAACCAACATCTTAAGACTTCAAATGGAAAAGCAACTTCATTTCCTTTCTTGCCTGAACTATGTGAAGTTCTTTGTAAATGAATGTCTTACCTTTATTCTCTTGAGGAAGATGGTGAATTTAGAAAAAATATTCTTCAGTAAATCAAACCACTGAGGAAAATTCATCATCCTCATCTGGTCTGCGAGCCTAAAAAAAGAGCAGTATTCAGCAAACAGCAACTGTTTGCTGGCCATGATGCCTACCAGCACATAAAGGGAAAAAAACATGCTTTAAATGGAATTGCAAATATAAGGAAAACTGTGTAGACTTTTATCTGGCAAACAACAGATACTACCTAAACAACAGTCATGACCAACGCAATGTAAGTGGAGTGGGGAAGGAGGGATAGAGAATTAGATCATACTATAAGAAAATGAAAGCTTCTCATTTACCATTTAGTTCTTTCCTGGGCATAATGTTCTTTTCCCTGGGATAAGTATGTGTTACCAACAAGGGAGGGAATTAGTAACACTTTCACAAACCACGTGGGAGGAAAAAAATTACAAAAAAACCTACATGAAAATACTTTTCAAGTGTTAAAAAGCTGTGTTATTAAACTTAAAGGCTTAATTTGGAAGGCATTGTAATGAGACCACTTCTGCTATTAAAGTACAAGTCAGCTGTTTGTGGCAAAAGGGCAGAAAAGTCATTGACAGAACAAAAGTTAAACCCTGTAATACACAGTTAGGACCCAAGAGCAGAAGAGTAAACACTGGAGAAGGGTGACTAAATATCCAGCGTTTAAAAATGACCCTGTGCCAAATCGTTTCCCAATCTGGGTATGAAACCCATGCAGGTTCTGCAACTCACTTTGCTTTATCAGCTGGACTATTTTTATTACCTTGGGGTAACACTTTGCTGAGTCAAGTGAATCACAAAGCCATAGAAAAAACAGAAGCTGGCAGAGGCCCCTGGAGCCGGGGCCTCTGGAGCTGCCTTGGCCAAGCCCTGCTCAAGGCAGGCCCAACTACACTGGGTTGCTCAGGGCCCGGCACAGTCAAAGCCTGACAACGTCCCAGAACACAGATTCCACAACTTCTCCGGGCTTGTGTTCCAGTGTTTGGCCAGCCTTATGGGGAACAGATTCTCCCTAAAATTAACTGGCTTTTCTCACCTTCCACATTGTGCCCATTGCCCTGTGTGCAAACCCTGAGAGGAACCTGGCTCCATCTCCATCTCTGCTCCGGCAGCAGCAAAAGCCTTTGTTGGGCTTGGTGAGGTTCCTGTTGGACCATTTCTAGTCATCTGGTCTCCTCTCTGGATAGCTCCTGTTCTTGATTATGCGGGCAGGAACTTAAACTAATGACATGTTTTAATACAAGCCCCAGATTATGGCAACAGGGAATGCTTTCAAGTGGATATATATTCAAGAGAGAAATGCTTCATGTGGTGAGATTCACAGAATCTTAATATTTATTTCAAAGGTAAGTTTAAGGTAACAGTAGAATCTGAATGAGAAGTAAAACACAGTATCCACCCAGAGGCAGTCAAAAGCAGAGTCTTAAGATGCAAGAGAAGCATAATCCTTAATTATAGGGAAATTTAAGCAAAAATTAGAACAGTAAATTTATCTATGCTAAAAAACATACTATCCCCACGGATCACCAAAAAAAAAAAAAAAATCTGGCTGCATACTTACTTAACAACCACTTCTGTATCTATTTCTTCTATCTGCGATACCGTATTAACCACACACTGTCAAATTTTAAGGGGGAAAAAAAACAAAACAAAAGAAGATCTTAGCTTCTTTCTAACCATTGCTGAGTTTCATAACAGACACATTAATCCTCAAGGTAAATAAGGAAAAGTAAAATAAGAAAAGGAAGACATACTTGTATCACTTAACAACTTGTTTCTCTAAAAGCAAACAAACAAACAAACAAACCCAAAAGAAACTCCCCAAAGCAACTGGTGCATACAAAACTGGCCAGCTTCTTCAGGTCTCCAGTACAATCAATTTTCATTCCAAACACATCTACTGTTTTACAGCCGTTTCACTGATCTCTTTTCCCATTACTTGTAATCCCAAGGTACAAATCAACTCCACTCAGACTGAAAAAGGGCTTTTCTCCCAAATGCCAGTCAATAAACTGAAGAAATGAGTAGTAGAGTGTGAACTCATCTTGCCTTTAAGCAAGTTTGTACAATCCCAGTGGTGACTGAGGGCTACCATTTACCTGTGTTTTGAATAATGCTGGTCAGTACAGAAGCTTCTGAAGAAGAACAGAATCTTGTTCTTGAACTATGCAGTGTGCTCAGTGCTTACAAACCTCTGCTCTTACACCCCCGTGGCAACAAAAAGCTACTAAAAATCACTGACCAAAACAGCCCAGCTATGCATTTGAAGAGGAAGAACATTTGAGTTGTGGCAAGAAAACAGTTTCCTTTATTAAGGGAAAGTTCCCTTAAGAGTTGAGACAATATGCCACCATACAAAAGCATTGCACAAACCACACAGGAATACTCAAATCTTGGCTTATTTTCCTTATTCAACAGAAATTTACACTAGAATTTGATTAAACATTGTTTACTATTAAGCAGAGGGGAAACCTGAAAAATCCAACTTAAATTTTCCCAGCAGAATGGGAAAAGCATTTTAAGACTGAGAATTACCAGCAAAATAGGGAGTGCTACCTGTCTATTATATGACCAAAGAATTTGAAGGGAAAAAAGTCTCCTTATGACTGCTGATAAAAGCAAGTGAAAAAGCCAGTGGAGACTGGCAGGCAGATGAACAGCTTTATCCTGGTGTTATTATATTAATTCCTTTTTTTTTATTTGCTAGCATTACGGGTCTATCCCCACCCTGTAGAACCAGACCAACAGAACCATGGGGCTGCAATGTGAGAGAGATTGGAACAGCCAAGTCTGGCTTAAAACAAAAACCTTCAAATAACAGTATTAAAAACCAAAATCCAAACTTTTAAAAACTAGGTTGCCAACCCAGTTCACAATGCAGCTGTGAACTGCAGACTATCTTATGAGGACAGGAGATGCCCAGCACCTCTCTCAGCCTTTGAGATACAAACCAGAGAAAGTTCATAGCACATCAGAGCATAATTATTGAAATAATCACCTATCTCGAGGGAAAAAATCCTTGTTACACAATATTCTCACATATGCAGGCAAACAAACAAGATGAGTAAAACTGAAAGTACCAAACACACACCCTAAAGTTCAGCCTAAGATCTGTTTGCAAACAAAAGTCATCATGTCATCATCCAAATTAGCCAATGTTTTTCCCCCGAAGAAGTAATCTGAACTTTGTTCAATTATTGATTTTAGCTGGTTTTATTGATAAAGCTTTTCTGCTTGAAAGATACACTGCCCTAAATGGCAAACTACCACACCAATGCAGAAAAGGATTTGGGGCTTAATTTATAAGGTTTTTTTAAAGGTAAGCACTTCTACCTTCTCCATTACTTCACCTTGCTCTCTCAGAAAAAGGCAAGGATATTTTCCAACCTTTTATCATGTGCCTATGCTTGGTCTGTGCTAACATTAGGGTAAGCAATACTTTCT
This sequence comes from Picathartes gymnocephalus, assembly GCA_013390045.1. Lineage (NCBI taxonomy): Eukaryota > Metazoa > Chordata > Aves > Passeriformes > Picathartidae > Picathartes > Picathartes gymnocephalus. The sequence goes on from WEKY01012201.1 coordinate 90,834, forward strand.
GTACCATTTGCTGGGGAATTCATTTGTTTAAACCGGCAAGTTCTTTGATTCTCTTTTATGTATTTACGCCAAGAACTCGAGGCTTTTGCTTTATAGAGCATTGAGAGGGAGAGGTTTTTAGTGTGGTTTTGCAGTGTTTGTTTTGTTGTGGTTTTTCATGAAATGTAGTGTTATGACACAACTCTACTGTTTGGAAGAGCCACGTGTTAAGAGAAAGGAAAGTTCAAAAAAATCATAATTTTACAGAGAAAACAGTGAGCTTACACCTTCCAAAAGGTCTTTTCTGTAAAGACCTCTGTGCTTCAGGGAGCCTTTAAGTGTCTGCAAGCTCTGCTGCTCTAACTGAGAGATTATCAGCCACCAAAAAACTTCATCAGAGCTGTTCTTAACAACTAAAAAAATTATTTGCAAGGGATAAAGCAAAGCTTGCTTGTCTTACCTGTTTTGTTATATTCTTTGCAGTATTAATCATTTCATCTCCATATATTTCATAAAAATTTAGCTTCCTTTGTTTTAGAAGTCCAAATACTAGAGATACAAGTCTCTCCTATCAAGAAAAAAGAAAATTAAAAAAAGAAAAAAACCACACATGAAAAATATCAAGGTGAAGACAAGAAATAATTTTAAGAAATTGCATAGCAGTAAGAAAGTTCATGTATCAAGCACACAGTGAACAGCATTTAGGTCAACCCAATTCCTCCGGACTAATGCCAAGCTTTGTCTATACAAAAAGGTTCCCTGTGGCAATACCAGCTGAGTCTCTTTCTCCCACCACCTTTCCTGCCAATTCCTCAGTTGGGCTCATACACAAGTGCTTAAACCTGTGGATATTTCTACCCAAGAGTGAGTTTCCTGACCGTGAGCAAGACTGACACTAAGCACAGCCCAAGAGAGGCTGGCATGCTGCAACACAGAGGGCAGGAAACCACAGGGCAGAAATGGAAGTACTACTGCCAACCAAAATGGATTAAACAAGGCTGAACAGTTCATAGGCTCCAGCAATTCCTGAAGAGCCCTACAGGCAACATCCAGAAAAATCTTTTCTGGGCTAGAAAGCAACCACAATAGCTTAATCTTCATATGTTTATCATCTTCAGAGGAATGAGGAATATCTATCTATCTGTCTAGATATATTGTGAATGAAGCATGCATTCAGGGCAGCCATATGCTTGGTATAAGCACCCATAAAAGCATGGGGAGACAGAATGAGAACAACATGCAAATATCAGCTTTCATTGCAAAACTGAAATTTTACAGCCAAGATGATGAGAGTCCATGTTCTTTTCCACTTACATGCTTAGGTTCACAAAGTAAACTCAGTATACATTTAATCAGAGAAAAGACAACTGATTATTTTGAAAAAATAAAGTGGGCCTGGATTGCAGTTCTGAGTTTAATTAGGATTATTTAATCTTATCAAGCACAAAAATAAAGGGGTGGGGGTAGGTGTGGGTGAGAACATAAATAGTCTAAAATTACAGTGTTGCTACTAGGGACCTGAGTGAATTAGTTGGTGCTAATTAAGTATGTTAAAGATGCAAACATATTCATGAGACAGTTTATTTCAGTAGCAGACATACCTCTTCTAGAATTTGGCAATCATCTTCTAGGGGTCTATTTAAATCATTGCGAGCATAAGTTGAAAACTCTGCAATCATCATTTTATCTATCAGCTTTTCCAGTTCACAAAGCTGTGAGCCAAGATGCCTAAGAAAAACAGCCATTGAGATATGAGCTAAATAATCAACCTGAAAACGGATCATTAGTTCACAGTTGAAGAAAGTAACCACCCAGCAGGAAATTTCCACGCAATCAACGCTGGCTTAATGCAAGGCTCCAATCTTACACTCCTCAGAGCAGCTGAAATCATACATTTTTCAGAGGCACTGTCACCTTGCACCAAAACATATGGACTTGAATATTGATGGAGGATAAAATTTGGAAGTAGGGCTTTTTTTTTTTTTTTTGGAAGGTGCCAAGTACCTCTCTGCCCAATGAGGTGAACCAGAATTAAGCATACTCAGTGCTTGTCAGTATAAAGGTGTTAAAAAGAAGGAATACTTCCTCTGCTTGCTGAGTTCCTCAGATCATCAGTCCAGAAGTTCTTCTAATTCAAACATTTGAGCTTTTTGATGTGGTCACAGATTAAATTCACATGAGATGCATTAATAGCATTACATGACAGGATGGCTTTCGGAGAACACACAGGAGTTTTTAAATTTGCCATTTTTATGGTACTCTAAAATAAAAATGTTTTTCCCATGTATGGGAGATTTTAAACTATATTTTGCAGACTCTTGTCATACAGAATCACAAGGGAATTTCTCACATCAGAAATGTCAACCACTCTTTAAAAGTGGGAACTTCAGAGATGTCAAACACTCCAGGCTCTTCAACTTCCACTAACAGCTGAGAAAAAATATCTGTAAATCAGACTGCTTTTTCTTTAACAAAAACAAACAAACACAGGCACTTTGCAAATGCAAATTAAGAGGAGCTGTGATATTTTAGATAAGCCTGGATACAAAATAGGGAGGGTGAACATGGCTTTCATTCAGTGCTGGTGTAGCTGGACCCTTTGCTGTCATAGCTTATGACGCGTGGTACCTCCTCCTTGCAGAAACCCCCATGGCCAGCCCTGAGCTGATGTCAATCAACCTTGCTGGCTCTGAGTTGAGCAGATTAATTTATTCATTTCAATTTCAAGATGCCTGCTTTTGAAATTGTTGTTCAGTAATTCATCAGAATAGACAAAGGAAGCATATTTCAAATACCTATTTTAAGGAAAAATGGCCTGTAGAAAATCCAAGCCAGTTGTATCATGGGCATTTCAGAACAAACTCAACAGGAAAACACCCTAAAGATTATTATAACTGGAGTTGCAAAACTGACTGCAGGGCTAAGAGCCACAACACAAAGGCTCTTACTGAGGTAAGCATGACGATGTTCCTTGGTAAATTATTTCTGTACCTGTGCTGAACTGCACTGGATCACACCAAAATCTGTCCTCTCAAACCCCAGCTATGGAAATATCCAACAACAGCTCCCAACACATGCCCTCACCACTTTGCCCAAGAGGTTCTAGTCCCTAGGAGCCACAAAAATCTCTCCAACCTGAAACATTCAGGAACAAGTCAAACCTTAATTCACACTACAGCAAAACACCTTGGTAATTATCTCTTAACAGGTACCAACTCACACGTCAGATCCCTTCAATGAATGCTGAATATGACAACTCTATAATGTAAAATGTTGAGTGAAGGGTAAAAATTCTTTTAAAATACACAAATGAGAACTATTTCTCCATGTATTTGTGTTTTACTGTATAAAATACTATAAAACCATGGTTTGCCAGGATACCTGAGCAAAAAAAAAAAACAAAAAACAAAAAACCCCAAAAAACCCCTGCCCCAAAAACAACAACACCACCACCAAAAAAACCCACCACAAACAACATAAATCATTGTGTCTCCATCACTCCAACAAGGACTGTGAAAACGAGGCAGAAAGTGTTTTCACAGATATCTAATTTAGTTAACACATTAGCCTTTTTTTGTAAAATTAAAAGGGTGAACTTGAAAAGGTTAGAGCTCTAACACTTTAATTATATCGTAGAATAGTAGCAAGCAGTTACAAATGACACATATCATTAGTAACATTAATTCAGATTAAAGACACCGATGTATTACCTCACACAGCCTTTACGGTTTTTTCGTTTTTGCTACAGCTAGAAACAAATTATATTATTCCTGTATATACTATGACAAGGGAAAAATTAATTGATGAGGAGTAGTTTTCTTACTGCTTTATACTGAATGATTCTGACATGATTACTTAAAACACCAAAGTCTACAAGCTGCCATGACAACACTAAAACAAGTTGTTGGTGTTTTTTAATCATATGTTTAATTTAAAAAAAGTTATTATTTAGAAAATGTGTTGCTGCTTTAGAAGTTTCTTGTTAAAATAAACCAAGTATCTAACTCACTTGACAACTGCATCATTCTTGCTCAAAATAAAGCAAGAAGACCCCTTTGGTATTTCTTGGGAAAAGCTGAAGAATATGTGCTTGCCACCAATTGAGATTTTTTAAAAATTTATTTATTTTTAGAAACACAACATTCTACTGAGAATTTTTATCAAGACTTCCACCTTTCCACTGCATTTTACTCCTTCACACAAGCTATATACACAGGCCATTGTGAGATTTGGAAACTATGCTGGGCCTCTGAACTGCACTTGCATTTCTGGTTGGGTACATGACTTAGGTAGCCCTTAACTCACTTTTCTGAGCCTTTGTCCAAAGCAGAAGGGACATTTCCCACTCACATCACTTCTGTAGCTCTACCAGAACAACCAGCTAAGCTTAACTCATAGAAATTAATCTTTACAGACAAGATGATTATCTACCTGCAAATATGTTCCACACCTGAGGGTAATTTTGAAACAATGGCACATTCTTGGGACATCAAGTGTATGGACCACGATGACAAGAGAATTGCACACTCTGCTGACAGAGCACATGGGTTACCCAGCTCCAAAACACAGCTGATTCTGAGTGATGCTGTCACAGGGCTGTAGAACTGCACTGACTGTCACCAAGGTCAATACAAAGGTGACTCAGTCAAGGGCTGTGCACTAGAATCAAGTGGTTGACAGCAGGAACAGTAAAGAGGACAAACTGCACTGAGGTGTCTGAAGAGAGACAAGACATTTTTTAGATGGTCTGTTTCTAGGTTTTTAAACAAAAACACTTAGAGCAACTTTCATCCCAATAGTTTATTACCTCTCTTTTTTTTTTTTTTCCATTTTTTTTAACTATTTCTAGTACTTTTTCCTGAGATCTTTTCTACATAAAATGTGTTTTTCCAAACTATCTAGAAGGGGTGTTAGGAACTCGACAGAACAGATGGAGAAGCGTAGTAACTATGTAAAGTTCTGAACATTCATGTTACAGTTACTGAGCAGCAACTATGCTTTCATTATGCAAGCTGTGGACCACTGGGCTGCAGGAACCACATAACCTCTGAACAAACCACCCCTCAACCCAGCAACAACTTAGAAAACTTAGCACACAGCTCCTCAGCTGGCTGATGCAAGCCTTGGAGCTGGGTTAACCACACAGTACTTCTGCCAGCATCATGCCACACTGGCAGCTTTGCGTACAACACTTTTAAACTATGTCTTATGATAGCTTATTTTACATCAGCTAAAAGGATTCTACTGTATTAATATTCTTGCATGTTCCTTCAACAACTCAAGCCCAGGTCAGTCACTAAAGACACAGGCCCAAGCACCCATCCCTGGGGTGCTGCCTGCAGGAGGACTGCAGGCCCCCACGTGGAAAATACCTCTCAGCTGTCAGCTATAAGCTATGCAAGATGAAACTCCAGCCATGGCTTGGCTCTCATCTCTGCACCCCTAAAACATCTGTAAACCACAACACAGGACAAAGCATTTAAATGTCAGAAGTTCATCCCACTCCAAAAAAAAACCCAAACCCATCTCTGTCAAAAGCATTAGTCACCCTGCTTATGCCACACTAGTATTTTATGCCTTCTGTATTAGGTCCTCTAAGAATGAAGGAATGAACCAAGGTAGAACAAATCCCTTCAGCCAACGGAATGTGCTCAACACATTCCAGCTCAGCTTGCATTTGATGTATTTCCTACATGGTTACCTACCGGAAACTGTGAATACCTTGAAGCTCTTGCTGTAACACCTCTTGTGTTGTTGCTATTAAGTCCAAAGCTCCAACATACTCCGAAGTGGAGAGCAGCAACTGTACTGTGGGCTGTGTTTGGTGTACAGTAGCCATTAACTTCAGTTTATTGTATGCTTTTATGCAGTTATTTCTGGTGAGTGACAGTCTTAAAACCCGAAGTGATCCTTCACACATTACTTTATCAATTTTAGAGATTTTCTCTCTAAGCAATTTTACAGCCTGGGAGGTTTTCCTGAGGTAGTCCTGCAACTCATGCTGAGAGGTCATTGCATGAAAAAATGCTTCTGAGCGGAGAGAAATCTGATGAGCAATATTGACTTCCACAATGTCCAGATAATGGCTCAGCTGGGAAGAGGAAAAAACAACACCATTGTTATGACCTGGAAGCTTTATCATCATGCAAATACACTTTCAGGGTATTTGTCTCATTGTGTCACGAGGAAGTTTTGTTAATAAAAATTAAGTCCCTGTGTCATATTAGCAAGCAAATAACTACCCATTGTGGTTTAATAATTTCTTTTAAAATTAACTCAAAATCACTGTGGGAAACTAATTCAATGCCCTTCCTGCTTGAAAATAAAAAGTTAGAAAAGCAAATGAATCTAAAATACCCAAAGTTTTGTACCACATGGTTGCACACTGGCCACAGAATATGGACAATAACCAGGAGACTGCTCTGGATACTAGCTTGCAAGCAACAGTATACACATGCAAATATTCTATGAAATTTGAGTCACTGAAGCTGCTAAAGGTGCAGCCACTGTACCTGATGACACACCACTGGAATGTCTCTGCTTGTTTAAAAAGCTGTAGTACCTTTGGAGAAAAATCTCCAGGGTATCTCTGGTTGCAGTTGTACTTTTGCCAATCAGCTGGAATTAGTACTAAGCCTATTTCCTGTGTGCTGGCACTGTGGGATTCCCAGAGACAGGGTACACCTACACGTTCAGAACCTGAAATTCAAATTCTCTACGTCCAACAGTTACCAGACCACTGCGCTGGCCTGATTCTTTGACTGTAAAAGCTCTGTGTTCTGGCTTATGATGAATATGCAAACTCAAAGGACTGAGGCTTTAGGATGCTCATCAGAATGTTAATACTCAGATAACCTGGTTTCTCAGAGGTGCCAAGTATTCAAACCTCCTGCTGAATTCCTAAAGGCCAACCAGAGATGGAAAGGAAATCAGCTGGAGAATCTTTCCTTCTTGGAGTTATTTTCATACTGCTTTCAATGGATATACTAGGGACCTACACAATATGCAAACCCACCTGATTTGTTCACATCTAATTTAATCAGAAGCATCCTCCACCAATGAGCTGTGACACACCTAGCCACAGGGAAAGCCAAGACAGACTCTGACATAGGGATCAGAGAAAGGGCTATTACAAACAATTATGTGATTGCACCAACCAGATGCCCCAGGTCCCTTCACAAGGCAGAACACACAGAGCAAAGAACACTTGCCTCAAAGAGCTTACAGTCCCAATGCAGGGCAACACATGGAAGGAGGTAAGGAAGAAAATTATCATGGGAAAATTATTGAAGTAGATCAACAGCAGTCCAAAAGGCTGTAAGCAGATCTGCAGAAGGCAAGGTTTTCAAAATCCTATTGGAAAATGATGTCTGGAGCTAGGGACAATTATGGCAGCAGGGTGCATATTTATCCATGGTAAGCGTAAACCTCGTGCAGTTCAGAGCCTTTAAAAAGTAAAACAAAAATGTGGGCTCATTTCAGTCATATGAAGCAGTGTTTTCCCTCCTCTGCATCAGTGAGGGCTCTGGGTCTGCTTCAACACAAATCCTTTCTGAGTCTCCATCCTGCTGCTGCCAGGCACATTTTGGGAAGTTCACAGCATATGCCAGACAATGCTTTTTTATCTTCAGACAGCAACTGCCTCAAGAAACTCCTTCCAAAGAAGCCTTCCTCCAACTTCAGGTGTGGAGAACAACCTAAGGAATCTTTGAGTTAGCCTCCAGCAGAGTCTGTTTCTGCCTCCTGACCTGGCAGGAGAGCAGGAAGACTAATTCCCAGAAATTTGGAAACACTTTCCAGATGATCTCATGTTACTTTTTTCTTAACGTACCTCATAGATTCCAAAATTACTCAGATTTTCTAAAATCATTTTATGGGTATTTGTACTGTAAAGATGACTCATTATGAGATTTTCTACAGTATGACTACATAGCTAACAAAAAAAGATAAAAACGACCAAGAAGACATTTCTGTTTCCACTATGAAAGAAACAGCTCTGCTTTCATGTTCTCCTTTGTGAAATGCAAAAACAGATCAGTGCAGACAACAAAAGAGGAATCTCCTAAAATAACCACCCAAAAGGATTTAGTATTGCTTTTAGCATAGAAACCACAGTGCCTTGAATCTGAAATTTTCCTGAGATGTTGGAAAGTAACAGTCTTACACAGTATACAACCTGTGCAATTCAGCCTTCCCTTCTCACCAAACTGCTCTTCCTCCCTAAGAAAACTACTCCACATCTCTGAAGTTCTCGATATATAACCATTTCAGTAAGTTACAGCTGTCATGAAGAGCCAGTTGTTACATCATATACAGCTTCTTTTTTACCAGATTTGATAGATTCGCTGAGCAAGGAAAAAAGTTTTCTTTCAGTAGGATGCTTCCTGCATGACTTACTAACAATTTGCAGCCTGATGTAAAATGAGTGATAGCAAAGCCCACAATGATGTCTCAAGAAACACTACACAACAGCAGCCATGGAGCTCCTTTGCAGTATCCACCAGCACTGATGGATAACCACAACTTGTGTCAAAGTTGTACCTTTTCTTGTAGCAACTTGGAGGAAGCTGCATCACGATTTCCTTTTCCACCAGCGGTACTAAAATGAGACCATGGTAAAACGGCATTAAATGTTAAGGAATCTTCCAAGGCAAAATCTGGTTTCATAAAAATCTGAAACAGAAAAACAAAAGAAATAAATGTGCCTCACTCACCCCTCTATTTTTTGCCCCAGTTAACACATCTCCTGTCTCATTAGGCTAACGGAGACCTTACTTGTTGATTTCAAAATCCAGACTTTCATTTATCCAGGCAAACAAATTCATTCCAGACCTTACAACCAAGGTAGTTTACACTTTAAAAGTTTGTGTGATCTGACAAAGTCTTATCTTACTGAAAATGGAAGGCACAGCTCCCAAATTGCAAATGTATTCAATCACCTCAGATGACCTAAACACCCCAAGCGTGCAAACGCAGGCAGCACTGAAGTGCAGGTGAGCCCTCACAAGAATCTGAGCAAAGCTTCTTCACTAACAAGGGCAGCCTGCTGCTGATCTGCTCGTTCCTAGGGCCACAGCTCCTACGAGGCTGAGGATCCATCCAGTCAGGATGTAGCAAGTATTGTCTGGGAGAGAGCAGAGCCTCAAGGTGATCTCCTTTAGCAGGATGTAGCAAACGTGCTCGGCACAAAGAGTCAGCAACATGTAACATTAACCACACCTCCTGGAGAACTATTAATCTAAAATTCTCTCTGATAACATTATTTATACTTGACAAAACCTTGAGCTTACAGGCAGGCAGTACAACCCTCTTCCTTTCATTTATGAAGTGTAATTTTAAAAGATTCAACATAAGACTGCAGCATCACACCACACTCAAGCATTCTTCTTTCCTGGACTTTAAACACTGCAGCGACAGCTATTCAAGTTGCAGCCTACACGACTGGCACAGAGATGCTGACCCATATTACTCTGACTTCTTACTGTACCTAGGAAAAAACTATTTAGACTAAAATGGAATCTGCAGCTGTGTCTTTTGTCAACCTGACACAAAAACCCACATCATGCTGCACGCTTATATGCAAGAGAGCTCAGATGAAGGATTCAAGTAGTTAAACCTAAGGCTGAGTTGTACACTAGGCAATATTCAAGTTTTTCTCAACCTCTTGTTTTCCCTTCCTCCTAGAATGGCTAATTTTGCTCAGCTCTAAGGTGTTAACTTCATTTATTTAAAGATGAAAAAAATAACGGTATTATACTTTAAGAGAAAAACTGAGACCATGGAAACAAGAAGAAAAAAAAGACAAAGTAAATCATCCTTAGTCTTTTTAAATTCTAAGCAGTACAGATCCTCTTGAGAATCAACCCAAGTCATCAGCGAGGACAAAATTTCTACAAAGAACAGAGTACATGCACATATTCAACACTTCATGTGAGAAAGCCTTACAACAGCTCAGAATGCACAGAAGCCATACCTTAGGTACTTGTTCCAGATCTGTCCTGGATTTATCTAAAATTAAACAAAACACAGGTAGTCATTCATGAGCAAACAATGGGAAACAATTCCCTTGAACAAGTGAATCCCATGAGGCAGTTTACAAGACAATGATGCCATGTTCCTCACCAAGCGGGAACAGCTTTACAAATTGAAATGAAACCTTTTGACTGAACACGAGGAGAACCTTTTCTGTCATGAGGACAATCAAGCACTGGAGCAGGCTGCCCAGAAGGGCTGGGTACTTTGGAGATTTTCTGGATATTTCTATTTTTCTTGGTAAAGCTTTGAATGGCTTGGCCTGACCTCACAGGTGAACTGGCTTTGAGATGGCAGTTGCAGTAAAGGCCTTCTGAAGTCCCTGCCAACCTGAAATATTCTGATTCCTTGAAGTGCTCTTTTGTCCTTTGCAGTTCAGGTCTCATGCTCAGACTACTCAAAGGAGCTTGCACTTGGCTGTTTTGGTAGTGACAGTGTTAGTCATACAAAGCAATCCTCTTAGCATTTCAAATTCATTAGTGCACTGGCAAGGGCCAGTAAAAGGTCCTTCTAACATCACCCCGGTTTTAATGTTCCAGACTGAAGCTGCCCATATAATCACTTTTTCACAGCACTTGGAGATTGGATGCACAAAGAAGGATGAACAAGGGCTCGGGCCAGAGTCCCAAGCACACTGAGCAAGCAGCACAGCAGCAGTAATTCCCATGGAGTATGCTGACCTGACAATTGCAGAGGGTGAGAGAGATCAGCTTGGAAAAGAGTTAATTCATTATATTCCAGCAGAACTTGAAGAAAAGGCAAATTCAGACGTTCGAGGTTCAGCCAAAATCCCCCGTCCCACCCTTACTCATTACTTTAGTGTGCATTATGAAGAGGGGACACATTGGAGGACAAAGAAGTTGAGGAATTTGAAAGCAACAAGCCCGTATCTCTGCTGGACAGTCTGCTCACCCCTGACAAACATGGCAAGTGCTACCTCAGCATCAGCTCCCACACTGCTCTCTTTAGGTTTTACTTCATTTGCTTCTTACTTTATTTGTATCAAAATACAAAAGGCAACCTCGGAATCCTCCTGCTGTCCTCAGCCTTTGGACAGACCAATGCTTACAGGAGTGAAAGGCCAAGTCTTGTGGGACAGAGGTAGAGGAAGATGGGAAACAGTAACAGCAGAATTTATAGAAAATAACAAGCTTCAGTTTACCCAATGATGCTTCTCCTAGGAAATGTCCAGCTACCCAAGGAGCTCAGAATTACTTTGGTGACAGTAATTTTCTCTTTTCAAAAACATTTAGACTCTTTTAAAATGGATTAAGCTAAGACTGAAGAAGGCACTTTGATTTTGCAATATGCAGCATGGACTCATTGAGGAACAGCTATTCCAAAATAATAACAATACAGCAAAACCCTGCAGAAGGGCTTCCTTTTGCACAGGAGGAAGAAAGTCATCTAAAACAACTTGATCAAAAGGAATAAACTGCTGAATTTTTTTTCTGTATTACCTGTAGACATTGATATAGACAAGCCTTATCAAACAAGGATTGATAAATGAACCCTTTTATGTTAATGTTTTTGAGAAAGTAAATGAAAATAAACATTAAAAAATTTCTCCAAGTTATGAGTGTTTCTTTTCCTTTTACTTTTCTTTTTTTTTAAATTTTGCCTCTCGCCTTCCTTCCTGTCTAGTTTTCTACTAGCTGAACTACTTCCATGAAATCCTGAAATTCAGCCTTCATGCGCAAATTTGAGCTCCCCAGCACAAGACAGACCTAGACATACTGGAGTGAATCATGTCAAGAGCCACAAAGATGATTAAGAAATAAGGAGCAAAGACTGTTTAGACTGGAAAAGCCCAGGGGAGATAAATGTGCTTAAAGATCTGAGGAGGGGGTGTAAAGAACCCAAAGCTGATTTTTCTCAGCGGTGCCCTGTGACAGGACAGGAGGCAACAGGCAGAAATTGATACGTGGAAGATTCCATCTGAACACAAGGAAGTGCTTTTACTGTGAGGGTGGTAAAACACTGAAACAGGTTGCCCAGACAGACTGTATAATTTCCATCTGTGAGATTCAGAACCCAAGTGGACACTGTCCTCCCATAGGTGGCCTTGGCTTGAGCAGATAGTCTAGACTAGATCATCTTGAGATGTCACTTCCCACCTCAGCCATGATGTGACTTTCATGGCAGAGATACAGGAGTGGCACTGCAGTTCTTCACTGCAAAGCCAACAGCAGCTACAAATTTGATGCAACAGGTTTAACGGATCTTAAAATAAAAAGCAGTTAAAGAAAACACTGCCAGGGCCACAATGACCCACCATGAACGGAAACATGCCAAGAAAGAGTTTAGAAGCAGGTACCACAAACATTTTGACCTATAAAATGACAGCAGTGGTCATGAATACTCCTAAGCCTACCATGTCTGAGTTTTCAATTATTGTTTCAAAGAAATAATCAGCTATTATTGTACATGAAGATCTCAAGCAAGTAACAGAGACAATCAGTACCTTATAGAATCAATACTGAGTAACATTTAGAACACTTGCTATTGATGTTATAACATACTGATACAAAAAGACACCACTTTTTAATGACTAAAGGAGGTTTTGACTGTACCGTGAGTGTGTAATAGTGTCCTGTCAAAGGTATCTTTAGGAGTACAAATATTCTTGCACCTTTCATGAACCTTCTCTCTCTGTAGAAGAGAAAATATATTAAAGAATTATTCTGATGCTTAAAACCCAGATTTTTTTCATTTGAAGCAAAACATTCAGTGAAACACAACTAAATTATGAAAAATAATTTTGGCAAGTTCACAGTATTTTCTTCCTCTTATAAGCTCAGAAAAGGTTTGTCCAGCTGAAAGGTACCAAAAACTTCAACCTATAGTGGATGTGTTGGTTTTTCTCCTGTATCTTTATATCTCAAGAGAAGAAGAACTCAGAAGTCATTGAAGAGGTGTAGTAACTTCTCTACATAATGATACATAATCATAGATCAATTGTAATTACATATACAAACACTTACGTGCTGACTAATCCAGAAACCACACTAACACACAAAGAATCCTTTTTCATTCCTAAATCAAATTGGATGAAAGTAGAAATTTGCACATATTACTAATGAGTACCTTGCTGAAACCACATATCTTGTTTCATCATGCTGAGCTTCAAATTTTAAACACCACCAGAGACTACAGTGGTGAGAAATTATGTTTCTAAAGAACCAATGTTAACTAGACTTCTGCTAGAAGCTACATCACAGCTCAGATCCCAGTTTCAAAACCTTCTTTCATTTAGCAGTCAGTGCATGAAGTACTAAATTTAAAGGATGAAATCTTAAAACACTTTAAATGCTGAATATGTGAGTTAAGGGCAATAGTTGAGTTGTAGTTCAGTTACAGACAATTCCCTTCCACAGTCTTTAACTATGATTACACAAGTAACACTTTCTGCAACTAATTCTAAACCAGGAAAAAACTAAGGAAGTTACAAACCAAGGAAGCAGAAAACAGCAG
>WEKY01012201.1:104369-114756 GCA_013390045.1 Picathartes gymnocephalus
GACACTTGTATTTTTAAGAGATTGTAGAAGTCTCCTACTAGTCCTGGTGTCCTTAGATGTAGCTTACACTTCCCTGTTACAAAAGAAATCATCAAGATAATAGGCCTATTTATACTTTAAGAAGTTCATGTATAAATATTTCAATGTTTAGATTGAAGACTCTTAAAAAATATCTCCAACACTCGCAGTATGTAGTCATTTGATCCAAAGGTCTGAGAATGTAGAGCCCAATCCTTAAATACTTCTTACAGGAAAAAAAGGATTAACAATCAGAAAGAATAAATATGAGCTGCAGGCCCTGGTGTAGAGCTCAGTACTCAGAAAGAGAAGTTAAAAATAACACGAAATTGCCTCAGGACAATTCAGAGAGCATTTTCCACATGATGGGTTCTGAGATTATAAAACCAGAAATGTCTAATGAAGACCCAACCAACACTGAAAAAGCAAATTAATTATCAGCTAACTGCACGATGGGCTACTAGCAGGGACAATCTAATTAGAAGAAGGATTCCTTTCTGGTCCCTAGGACTACATGCACCTCATTGGGGGTTCTTACCGGAGTGATTTCCTGTTGGTATAATGCAAAATGTTCCTTGGTGATCTGTGGGAGGTAGAATGAAGGCGTGACTTCAGTGTCCACAAAGTCCACTCCCCATGTTTTTGTAAAGAAATCAGATTCCCTTTTTGCTAACCTAGGATCATTTAGTGCTGCTGGGAGATTGACTTTGGAATGATAAATAGTCCATCTTTGCTGATCCACAACTAGAGATGGGCTGTCATGTAAGTTATTGGGATTGCCTGCAGCACAAAAGACAAGACAGTTTGTTAGGGGGAGAAAAAAAGCTGTAGCTTTTGCTACAATGTGATTCTTAAGCAAACCATGTTTTACCAATTACATACTGGATCAGAATTATCTATGCAAACAACAGATGATATTCTCCTTCTGCAACACTTTACCTTACATTTCTTCTATGAGATCAACCAACTGAAGTTTTGAACACAGAACTGGTGTATTGACACTCATTAAGTGGATTTAGCTCAATATTAGCTTCTACTGAAGAGAAAAAAATTCCAACCCCAAACATATTTCTAATAATCCAATCTTGATCAGAATGACAGCTGCAATTTGTTGGCATTATATGTCATAATTCTTAAGATCCCATCCCACCTATTCCTTTGTGTAAACTAAGCTTTAGTGCAACACACCAGCTGGAGCCGTGACCAAAATCTGGTTTACCAGCAGCACCAGAGACTTGCAACAGTACTACAGACAGGTCACTTGCTTCCTCCTACAGAAGGGCTGAGTGTCTCCCAGAAGGAATACTGCCAGGCTCCAAGCACACTGGACACATCTGCCACACCCTCTGACAGACTGCACCCTCTTCTCACATGGAGTATGGATCATAGCTGTAATGTGGAATCATGCAAGCAAAATCCCAGCTATAATGGGGGCATATTAAATCAAGCTGCAAATAGTCTCTCCCAATTGCTCCAAAGGATGTTGGGTGGCATAAAAAAGAATTAGAGCATGCTTGGAAATAAGACTATGGCTTAGTACACTACACCCAGTATACAAGAAATATTGACCGGATGGGTGCCAATGGTTCAGCAAATTGAACTGCTTTGTCCCTCTCCCTGCACACCAGCCTTACCTGTGGGTTCCTTGGGACACACATCAGGCAGGGACTGCACAGGGCAAAAGCGTTTCGTGGTGTCCACTTCTTTTTTAAAGAAAGCATCACTGCTGTTGGACTGAGGCACTGGTGAAGAACTGTGGCTTGATGCCATTGCATAAAATCACCACTTGATAAAAGCTAAATAGGAAACAATAGATATCAAGGCTTTAATAAAGCTCTGGGGACACACTGCATCAAAACAATCATACTCCAGTATTGTTTTTAACTGCAATACTTCAACTGACACATTTCAACAACAGGAAAAAGTTTATTTTAAACACAAAAATAAAAGGCAGAATCTAACTTCATAGTCTGTTCCTCACACATCTGTAGGTTTGGAGGACAGCCTGTTCTTGTGTACACCACCAATAAAACGTTACATTAGGATAAAAAATTAAGTATTTTATGCACTTCTTCCTTTCTTGCCATAACTATTGTAGCCACAGTGCACACACACTCAAATTCACAGTAGAATTTCCTCCAAATGTCAGGAAACCTTGTACATGAATCAGGAAAACTTGACAATTCAACTCTTACGGTTGCCTAGTAAAGTACAGTTTATTTCAGCATAATGTATTTGCACAGAGAAGACAATTAAATCATAGATCAAAAAGCTCCAGAGTAAGTAAAGTCCCACTAATTTTCAGTTCAATTTTAAGTTCCCAATTTGAAAATAAATAGCCTTAAAAATTTTACACCAGGGCTGAACTTAATGAGTTCTTTCCATCCGTAAACAAAACTGCATTTCCATCAAAGCATCAGACAGTAGTAAACTGTACAACTATTAGAGGTTTGAGAGTTTATTAAAACTGTACAGCTCAGGGAGTGCCTGTTCAAAGGGACCGATCTGGATCCTCACCTTTAAGGAGAAATTAAATGCATCTAGCAAGATCTTAGCATTTAACTACCAACCCTTAATGGACACTTAAATTACTCACTACCCTGTGAAGGAGCACAAAGAGATTAAAGGCCTATTTTATCTTCAAGTGCTAAAGCAGGCACCAAGGGATGGCTGTATCTCACCATGTCAGTTTCCAGCAGCATCACCTATATTACAAATCTCATTTGGAAAAGAAAAAAGATATGGTTCTACTTTCTAATCAAGGTTGAAAGTGTCCCACAAAACAATTTTAAAAGAGGTGTTCAGCTGTAACAGAACATCCCAATGAAGAGGCCCATAGTAAGAAAAACTTATTGTAGACAGAGAATGGGAACAGTCAGAAGCAGTCAGACAAAAATCTTCTCCAGACATCTGACAGATCTTCCTTAAATACCATAAAGCATTAGTCTCTCTTCCCCAAAAGCCCCACAAAACCCATTTTCTCTACTACTTTTATTGCATTTTCATATTCTTATGTTCTTCCCTTGACATTTCCAAAGTAACTTCTTCATTAAGGTCTTCTCTAACGTTGTGGGGTGGTTTTGTGAAAAATCTAATAAATGATGACAAAGCACTTACCATTTTACCATTCCTAAAAAACACATCCAGTGCTATGTTGCCATGAACAAGTCTCCTAAAGACATACAGTAAATTTATCTGCACTTGGAACAGCTTCAAAGTGCTGTATTTGCAGTTTTTCTCCTGAAAAAGCCTCTGTAATATGAGCCACAGTCTGCTCTAGCCAAATGTATGAGTAACTAGGGCAATTTGTAGAAAGCACTGAAATCCTGTAACTCTTGCAAGCCTTTCATGAAGCCTATCTCCTTTCCCCACAACGAACTACCATCTCAAAAAATTGTCTAGGCTATGAGTTGTCTCAACTACACAAATGTGAGTGAAGAAAATGCCACATGTGTAATGCTAGTCAAAGATTTTAAAAAAGACAATTTAAGACTGAAGAGTAGCTCAACACCTCAGCTTTTCAAAAACAAGCTCTACTTACTCTTGCACAGGTATTTTCATTACTTATCACCATAAAATATTCACTGACAAATCTTAAAATAGAATGAAACGAGTACAATAGAATATCAGTGCAAGCAGTAACCTTCATATTATTGAGTAGATTTCAACAAGATATAAGGCTTCATAGGCAGAGGCCTTCTTAAGTGGCATGCAATCTGATGCTGTACTAAATTATTCACAGCTAGCAGCTATTCTAGTATCCTCACAAGTCAGGACCTCACGGATAATTAACCCCAATGAACAGCCACATCTGCACAGGAAAAAAACTCATCTCTGTACTGCCCAAAACCAGGCATTACTCAAAATGCAGTCCTTAAATTGGCCAACAAAGTATAACTTCAGAAAGAGAAAGAAAATTGGACAACAGTACCTGAATTAAATCCACATTACAAGCCCATATAAAGACGAAATTCCTACCCTACACCCATCTCTGTACACCAACCTTACCCACAATTCAAAAACTTTTATTTGTTCACCAACAGACCAGCACTACTAAACATTTTATAGACAAACAAATATATGACTAGCTCCTAAATCAACATTTAAAAATACACAGTAATATATAAATTTGCTGATTTAAACATAGCAAAAAAATGAAACTCAGTGTTAATACAGAACAAAACTTCTGTAGTTTTTTAACTCATTAAACTTTCAATGCAAGTGAAAGGCAGGTAAATGCAGTTAACTGCACTAACTGTGCAGAATGACAGGCAGGAAAATGCAGTTAACTGCATTAACTGTGCAGAGTGATTTATGAAATGGTGAGTCCCCCGAGTCTCTTACTTAGAAGAACATATGGCTGTAGTAAGAATATGCAACTGTGTAACTTCATGTCATCAGTGTTTAAATGATATACAATTAAAATGGGTTAGATCAACTGTATTCTCTCCAGTGATCACCATAATTTACTCACATTTTGTCTAGCAATGTGTATTAAACTAACGCAATTTAAAAAACCCTTTGGAAGTTAGATTCAAGAGTAATGATGGAACCTGGAACCCAGAACCCAGGATTATGGCTTCATTTGCAACATGCCTCCATACAGTACATCTATTTTGTACACACTCTATTAATTTCCTTAGTTAAAAAGATTACATTAAATTACACTGTCACTGTAATGACTTAATACCACTGCAGCTAAACCAAATCAGCCACGGCAACAATGAAAATAGCTTTGATGATCTGAACTGATAGTACTCTTACAGTTTGAGCACATGAAGAGTTGTATTGCAATTTAGAGCCACGTCTTTAACAACATTTAATATGACACAGCTGTACAACACAGCATGGAACAAAATACTGTGGTGATGAGAGCAAGAAGCACACACGTGGATACTGCACAGTCAGCAAAACAGCAGATCAGTGAGCTAGCAATGCATTAATCACATGAGGTTATTTCTGAGATGACTACACTGTGACTCTTGAGTTTCACGCCCGAGGTTTCAGCTGTTGGAAGAGAGCACAACAAACAACAAAGCCTATTACTCAGAAGTAATTGCACTGGGTGGTTGTAACTCTGGAGAACGTGCTTGTTTTTCTAAGTATCAGGACTTGTACAAAAGTTCTTCAGAAACTGCCTTCCCATATTCTGAGTGTAATTGTTCACATGCTTTGTTTTTCCAATATAATTCATAGAATCTGCTCTCCAAGTTTTATTTCAGCTTCAAAAACAGTGACAACTAAGAAGAGATACTAAGCACTCGGGGAAGAGCCCATGGTTCCAACTGAACATACAACACCGAGCAAGATTCCCTTCAAGTACTCCTCACTGTCCACAATGAACCACACTTGGACACCAGCAGGCACTTTTCAAGGGGTATGCTCTCCATCCCAAAGGTAAGGCAGGAGAACTTTCTTTGCGAACACAAATGGCATGGTAAAATCCCTGCTGCTTGTCATGGCTTTGGCAACAACAGAATGAAATGAAAATATTTCAAGCACTCTTCTGGGCACCCAGTATGCTTTGGAATAGAAAACTATCAGAAGCCACCCACAAATCAAGCTAAAGCAAGATATTGCACCATTTCTAGAAGATACCATGAATACCAAAGATACTTATTAAAGAAAAGCATACCTGAAACATAACTATAAGACAAAAATGCACAAGGAACTCCTTCCAGGACCTCAACACCTAATAAATGGCATGTTGATATTGGCCTAATATATTTAGTCTGTCCCTGAAAGTTTCACTTTCCCTATCTATTTTTACACAGCTCTTTTTGCTAAATCAGCAGGATTTTACCCTATAACAGGGAAACCATGGTACAAAGTACACAGCACCTCTGCAAGACAATGTGAGCCAGACTGCACTAGGGCAAGCTTTCACTTTTTTTTTCAACCAGCTGAAATTCATTCCTCAGGCTGAAATTTCCATGCTTGTCCCTGGTGCCCTGAGACACACATGCCTGTTGCAGCAGGGGAGCCAAGGTTAGCTTGGAGCAGAAATGTTTAAGCAGTTTCAGAGACTGAGGTTAAAGCTGTGGGAGCTGTTCTGCTAACCCAAGCTCTTTCTGAACACCTACTTCCACCCTGGGGTTTCAGAGGAGGAAGCTGATGACTTTCAGGGGAATGATGAGGCCAAGTCAGAGGAGAGCTGTGACTTGTCCCCAAGGCAAGCCACTGACATTTGGGGCACACTCCAGCATGAAACCTCTTCACACAACTTAGAGAGGAGGCCGTGTCAGACTGACCTTTCTGAGAGCCTAATAAATATACCTATATTTGTATTCACAAACAAACTTATCTGAGTGCATTTTGCACATCCCAACAGCATCTGCGATCTCATGTCCTCTCACTGAGGGTGTACCTTCTCTGCAAAGTTAGCATGACTGATGACCATCCAGATTAGCCTTGTTGGGATGAAACCAACCCAACAGGGAAGCAATGTATGAGTTATCTGCATTTCTCATCAGCCCTGCTTAGCCACACGTATTGTTATGCTCCAGCAGATTCTGTAATTCCTCAGACTGTGCTACTTTCCCAGCAAACTGCAGAATGGGGACTGTGGAAGAGCAAGAGCACTTGAATTGCTTAAAGAGTAATGCCACCACCCTGCCCTTAAATTGTCTCTTTCATAAGGCCATCTCAAAACACTCTCCTCAAACAGGGAAACAGGCAAGAAAAACAGTAGTGACTGCAAAGAAAGAACAGGACAGCTGCATCCCCTGCAAAGCACCATGGGTAGCCTACAAGGCCAGAATAAAACAACATCTGACTTTCATATTATTACATTTTGTACTGCTTTTTTATGCCCTTTCCAGCTGTAGCCAAATGAACAGCAGATTTAAAAAAAAAAAGGCAAAAAAAGTTTTAGTTAAGCTTCACTTCCTTAAACACAAGAGTAAGGTCCTCTGAAAAGAATTACCCCAAAACGTCCCATCACTTAATAATATCTTGTTACTTAAAATAATCCACAAGTGTAAACATTTTGTCAAAAACTGGAAAGTGATTTATCTCCTTTTAGACAAACTATCTGGAATGTAGTATTTCAGTTTCATTCAGGTACCAAATAAACAATTATATGAAACATCTGTGATGCACCCACTGCAGCAAATGTAGTTCCTCTCATCTGGAAACCCAACCTCCCAATGCTGAACATTAATTTGAAATCAGAAGACAGCTTCTGTGCTGGAGAAACAGACGTACCTACAGCTATTTAGGTCATTATGCACCCAGTTCTTCCACACCAGAGGTGTCAGAATCATTCAGAAACAATCATCAAAGCAGTGAAAATACACGTCAGAAAAGGCCTTGTGGTTAGCTGTCCACACTATCACAACAAGATGAGAGTGAAGTCTCTTTGCACCCTTTTTTCCAGGCATCAGCATTACAGTGTGCATTACCCCTTGGAAAACAGTGAAATATGAGCATCTTGCAGAGCTCTGGAGAGGTCCTGTTCACAGGCTGAACAAAGATCAAGGAGCCACAGCAGGCATTGCTGCTAGAAGTCTGTCAAAGGCAGAGACTGCAGAGCAGTGACAGGTGGAGGAAAGTCACAAGAACTGCACTAGCCCCAGCAAAAATCCCAACACTGAGGTCCTGATGTGACAAAAGGAGTCCGACAGATGCTCACAGCAATTTGTGTCAACAGCACGATTCCCTGTACAGCCCCTCCACTTGCCATCTCCAGCAGGGCTAGGCTCCACTTGTTCATCAGGAAATAACTTCCTAAAAATACGAATTTTCATGGGAATCGCGTCTTTCCAAAGCCTTACCCAAGTCCTGAACTGCAAGTGGCTATGAGGGAGCCAAATACAAATATTTCACAGTTTGACATCATGCATAAAGCTGTGACCAGAGACTATCAAAAAGAGTGCCCAGTGCACCTCGTATCAAGTCCTGACGCAGGATGCCAGTCCACTGTCACTCTACAGGCCAGGTACTCTGCAAACAAGACCATCCAAACTTTAAGTTGTTGTTGAGCAACAGAGTGTGCCACCCATGTTTGCTGATAGTCCTTGTGGTATTAATACACAGATCAAACAGAACTGACCATCTCTATGCACATCACTTCCTTTTCATCCCTCAAATAGCTTCCGTTCACATAAAGAATAAATAATTCTATGGCATAAAACCTAGTATGGTCATGCTACACCTAGAATGACAAAAACCAAAAGGAAGGTCTTACACTGCAGCATACAGAGACTGTATATAACTGATGGAAACTCTCTAACATACTGCAAAGTGCCAGATATGCTACTCCAATTCTAATAATCCAGCCCTAACACACACCCACACACATCCAAAATGGCCCCTTTTTTAATTTAAGAACCAGATTGATAGAGGAAAAAGCTGGGATACTGAAGCTTTTGAGTATTTTGGAACATCTCATCAGTACATGGATCTGTCAGTTTAGACTACAAGGGAAACACATTAACAGTTCTTTACCTCCTGCAGAGAATAGTCAGGTGTTTTTTTTTAAATCTAGCACCTAGGTAAGGTGAGTGCAAGAAGTTAAAAAGAGGAAGACAAATCCTAGATTTGCTGGTAAGTATGACTTGGACTTAATCATATGAGGCCCCACAAATATGCACATAGAACAACGCACTCATGCTCACCTGCTCATTCTTTCTGCTCCATTCATAAAACAAGACAAGGACTAAAGAAAATATGAAGTATAAAAAAAAAAACTGAAAGAAAACTGTGAGCCTCCCAACTGCAAGGATGATGCTCATGGGCCTTCTCTCTTCTTGAGACTCACAGCTCCCCATTTTCCCCAAACTCTGGAGAAGGAAAGCAGAAGTGGCTTCTTCACAGAGTTGCTGCCCTAAAAGGAGAAACGATATCTACATGATCATGATTCCATTTCCCAGCCTCTTCCTGCTCAAACTGCCAAAGAGAAGCCTCCAGTCTGCTTTCTCCACTCATTTCTAGTGGCTGCTGACATTTTCCAGGCAAAGAATATCTTTGTTCGACGTTGGCAATGTGCACTTCCTTCTCCTCCCATGAAGTTTGTGCTTGTCAACAAGGCAAGATTCCTGCACACACACCAGACTCCCGCTACAGAGAAAGATGGTCCTGAAGCCAGAGGGACACTTGGGACAGATCCTATTACTGGCAAATGGGATGGGAGAGGCAGAGATGCTTCTCACTGCACAACCTTCTGGCCTCACTGGTGAGGCTGTCCAGTGCACGAACAGCCGAGGATCTCCTGCCAATTCATCCCTTTTAGGCACTGTTTTCCTACCCAACAGACACACCAACCTAATGCCCAAACGATTTCAAGACGTTTTGTCTACACTACAGTTTCTCAAAGAGTCACACTGACTCTCAGGCCAAAACAGTAATTACTGCAGCCACTACAACAATTAACATACTGCAATTGGGTTTTTCAGTAAGAGAGCATTTTCTCACAGGGTTGCACAGCAACAGCTGCACAAGTCCATAGGATTTCTCATTTGGGACTGCATCAGTACAGTAAGGCAGCAAAATCAATATACCACCTATGCTGAAACTCAAAAAAACCCGAATACATGCAAATATGTAGCCTAGTAGTTACTTTGACGCACTTTAAAACAGTAATTTTAGACTTTTTTACACTCGATTGTGATAACTCTATGCCCTGTAGCAGAAAACCTAAGTATTTAGAGAATACAAGAAAAACAGAAGAAAATGAGACTCAGCAACATACTAAGGGCCCAAACTGGACAGTCAGAGGGCGAAAGTTTGTTGGGAGTGCAAAAGGTTGGTATTTTACACACACATGTATATTTCTCTCAACATCACATACCGTCTTTGAAAACTTACAGTAAGGAAATGCAAGAAATTAATTTGTCTATCACACAATTTTAGAATCATCTATAAACCCACGAACCATCGCGTTCTTACATGGCTTATGGAACCAACAAGCCCTTTAGCGCTCCACATCCCAGTCCATCCTGGCTGCCATGCGCCAGAGGAAAACACCAAACACTTGCTCCAAACGTTAGCTCCCGAGCCGCCCATACCTTATGGAGAACACACCAGGAGTATCTCCCGGAGGCCGTCGTCATATCTCTCCCCGTGGCATCGTCGGGAATGCTGCCGGGGACCTGCGGGACAGTGACCGCATGAGGGAGGCCCGGCCTCACGCCGCCACCTCCGCACCCTCCCCGCGCCTCCCGCCGGGCACCGCCCGCTGCCCACCGGGGGTTACCACGGAAATTCAGAACGGGGATTTGCAGGGAAGGAGGGAAAGCGGGCCGCGGGCAGCCCCCCCCCGCCCACCTCCCCTCCGTTCCGCCGCCCGGCCCAGGCCGCCCGGGCCGCCCACACAAAGGGCGCTCGGGGAAATTAAACTTTCCCGGCCGCTCTCCGGGAGAGCCCCGGC
>WEKY01012201.1:114942-170577 GCA_013390045.1 Picathartes gymnocephalus
GCAGGAAGGGCCCGGGCGGCGGCGGGAGGAACCAGGCCCCGCCTCTGCCACGGCCCGGGGGAGGAGCCGCGGCCGGGGCCGGTGGAAGGGGCCGCGCTGCCGCCCGCGCTGGGCTTGCGGTGCTGTTGCCGCGGGGACCCGCAGTGCCCGCGGCCCCGGGCCGGCATTTGGGAGCCCTCGTCACCGAGCCCCCCGCGGGTGCTCCGCAGCCGGTTTTACTCAGATTTATATTTTAGGCTGTAATTCTCCGTCAGGCCACAGATGCTGCTGAAATAGAGGGACGCGTTAGGTCCCACTGAAGCAATAGCAGTCTCATGCCTGATCGTGCCTTAAACACGCTTAAATTCTCGTCCGTAGCCCTGTGCCAGTCAACAAAACACAGGGAAACTGTCAATAATTAACAGCAGCGATTCCGCCTCTATTTAATAAGCATGTTGCTGTGGGCTGAGTAAACGCACGAGTGTGGAAATCCATGGGTTACACGGGTTGACTTCCTTGAGAGGTGTGTCTGACCAGACAGTGCTCACTCTTTAAAAAGATGAGTTTAAAGAGCAAAAAACGTGACACTACCAGAAAAACAGACTAGTTTACTATTACTTCATAACTGTGGGCTTCAGTGTGTGTGGCCATCCATTATACCTTTCATAGACATGCTTTAGAAAATAAAGACGTCTCATGCTTCAGAATTCCATCCTCGGCTTTCTATTAGTTAGTATTAGCACAGCTCAAACAGACTTCATTGGAAGCTGGAACAGCAAAAGCAGTCAAAAACCACAACAGTGTTAAATATTAAATACTTATTGGGAAGCCAATGGGGATTTCCCTCTAGCAACCTGCAAATGTGACTCACAATATTTTTATAGCATATTTTCCACTGCCCGGCAGAAATCTCTGTGCCTTACAGCTTCTTCTGTGCTTAGACTGCAGACACATATTTGACACACTCCTCATGGGCAAAACATGGGGGCTTGGGGTTTTTCTGGGGTTTTTCTCCCCTTGGGGATCACATTAGTTGGAGTCTGTCTGTCTCCTGGTCCCTAAAATATGACACAGCAGCAATAAAGTGAGCAAAGAGATCATCAGCATAATGTAAAACTGATTGCTGTGTATTGATCCAGACCGCAGAAGGACTGAGCTTGCAGAACTTAGTCATGTGGATAAAGGTAAGGAAATTGGAGAGGCTATAGGAGGGAGGTGGTGTTAGCCCTGTCCTCCCCGAGGATTCTGCTTTATGTTACTTGCTGTTGACCCAGACAAAAGTCCTCAGCTGTGTGGGTTGAGGATGGCATTCCTGCCTCAGCATTGTTGCCAGCTGACTGGGGGTATCTCCATGGCTCCTGCAACCACTCACGTGTGACCTGGGAAGTTTGGATTTGCCCAAATGGAGTTCACAGTTTGCTTTCAGTAGTCTGACTTTCTGGAATTGGACCTGAGAGTAGCTACATAACCACTTTCCACTAGCAAAGAGACAGATGGGAGGGGATGGGAAGGGAGGGGAAGGCAAAAGAAAAGGGAACCCCCAGCAGCAAAGCAGCCGTACATGATTAACTACAGATGCTGGTTTTGAGGGGAAAGCTCTTCCCACAAACTTAGTGGTGAACCAGGTTTCCCCTTTCTAGCCCTGTGGGTCAGCCTGAGGCTGAATGTGAATCCTGCAGCATGGATACAATTTTCCATGCCTCCCTTGTATGAATCATAGGTTGATCCACTCACTGCTGAAACGTGTCCAGTCCTGGTCAGCAAACTGAGCCAGAGCCAAGTCCAGCTGTGCAGGACTGACCTTAGTGCTCAGCTGCTGAGGTTCACAACACTGTTCTTGCAGCATCTTCAGTGAGTCAGGGAGCTATCCTGCTGGGTTCATCTCAGTGAACTGCTCAGAGCAGCTTTAAGAAGAAATTTTGCATCAGTTGCTTAGCATGAAATGACCTTTACATAGAGCTCGCTTACCCCTCAGTTGACATTTGCCCAGGAAGCCCTGATCTAGCTGAGAACCTCAGCTCTGTGTTTCTCTTGCACTAGAGAGGTACTTCCAAAGCCAGTGATTAATTGTGCAAGAGATGCAGGGGAAAGCCATACCCCCAAAGTGACGTTTGAGCCATGTACCCTCCCATGACCTTTAATGTTTTCCAGTTGCAATGAAAAGAGTCTTGTTACCTGCTCACGCAGGGACAGTAACAAACTGTTTGATTTTCTACCTTATGCTTCACTGACATTATCTCTGAGCTAAATGTTGTTACTGTTCTGTTGTCTTTTGTATTAAGAGCAAAGCCCTCTGTTCCCCTTGGGAAAAATAAACTAGAGCCCCATCGCCTTTGTGGATCAGAAGGAAAGGACGACAGCCATGGGATCGCCTTCTGCTGCTTGCTTTTCTGTCACGTTTCAGCTAAACCCCGTCGTGGCAGTGACAACACCAGTCCAGCCTGAGAAACCTCCTCTCCTCCAGACCACAGGAGACTCAGTGGGTGATTTCTGGAGACTTTGAGAAGGAAGTCTGGTTTAAAGCATAACTAAGCTCCCCAAGGCACATGGTATGGCTGGGCTTGTGAGCTGCAGTGTCCGCAGCCTGAATGCGCTCTGTGGCTAAGGACAGCCATCATTTCACCAGCAGAGCTGGTGAGGTGAGGAAAGTGTGAGTCAGTCAACCATAGTTCACTTGATCTGTTGTCAGTCTACCTCCTCAAGTACAGCTTTTATGGGAGCATTTCACTTATCTGTGCTTCCTACTGATTGCCAAGGGCCACGTCAGCTATGCAGGGCAGTGTGACTCAGCCCAACAAACACCCTTACCCTGGGCACACAGGACATAGTCCCACAAAGGCTCTCCCAGGAAAAAACTCCAACCCCAAGTAGCTTTAGCCAGGAAAATCTTTCTACCGCTACTTTTTCATATATGTGAGTAGTTAAATTGGCATTCTTACAAAACAACAAAATATGACAGGGTTTTTTCCTACACTCATGCCAGCTCAGGAGTCTTCTGTGGAGTCTTCCTGGAAAAGAAATGGGAAACAGTGAGTTTTGTGCTGTAGAAAATAAACAGTAAAAACAACAAAGTAGCTTGATGTTTTTCCCAGATAGGAGAGACAATAAAAAATAAGGAAATGCTTATTACTGTTCAGTGGTAAAACTAGCAGCCAACTATCGTAAAAGCTGGGTCATCTCTAGGAATACCTGGGCTCCTCTCTTGAGATGTTACAGGGTTTTAGAAGGTCCTTGCTTACAGGATCCTGGTACCACTAGCTTTCAGTTTTCCTTAGAAAACCTTTGCTCAGCTTGTAAAAAAATGAAGAAGGTACTGCCATCCATAGGGAATATGAGGGAAAATAGTGATTAGATGTAATTAGAGGGGCAGGTCCCCCAGGAACCCTGAGTGTAGTGGGTAATCTTGTCTCTAAAAGAGCAGCATTAAACAATGATAGGAACAACCAAACTTCGAGGAAAAGCTCTCCTTGGAGGAAGCAAGGGATAGAAAAGAAATACATAAAATAATGAACACTGCAGAGAAGGCAGATGGAGAGTTTCTGCTCTTCTTGTCATGAGCGATGTGAAGGGATATTAAGACTGAATATTTCATGCCAGTAGCAGGGAACACATTTCCAGGCCTTGTTTAAGTGGAGCATGGTGCTCAGTGCCATGAGAAACCTTTCAAGACAGGAGCTTTGGAACAAGCAGAATGGGATGGCAGTTTTATAGGACCACATTACTGGCTCTCAAAATTAACACAGATGACAATTTTGAAGATTATTTTTATTATATCAACCAAATGCTAACTGGTACAACTCAGGTTCAGACCTGTGTAGAGAAGACATGACTGGCCCACCTCAAGGGCCACCCCCTGACATGGCTCTTTCTAGGACTCTTTCTTAATAGGCTCCTTCAGGACACTGTCATAACATAAGGACAGCCCATGAAACTGGGATGCCAAGTCTCTCCTGTTGCTCCTGAATGCCCTGGCATGTATGGCTCCATGTCTGCAAGGGTAGCAGAGCTGCTCCTGGCTCCAAGTCATTTCTCAGCACCTTAGACATGCCACAAATGTGGCTGCATTTCACACAGTCCTTGGTTCTCTCAGTCTCCAAAAGAGAGGCTTCATAAAATTAAAAGCTCTTTCTTCTGTATCTGGAGTGGGCCTATTTTGTCAGACAGCAGTTTATTCTGGTGGAGTACATTAATACCTGAGTCACCAGGGGCTCTGGTTTTCTTTATGTCAGCTTTCCAGGGTAGCTTTGTTTTGTGCACTGCTCCCTTTGAATCTGGCCACAGCCACCCCAACATTACAGAAGGAGGGATTCTAGTGGGATGCTTTCAGGAAAGTGTAATGGGAAACAGTCTAGTCCAAGCAGCACCTTAGGCAAGCAAAAAGCTTTTGTTTCTGAGATTACTTGGGAGTCAAAACGTGCAGTTTCAAAGCAAATGATGGTTGGAAGAAAAAGAAAAAAGTGCAGAAAAACTGGATCAAGTTGGTGATGTCAACCGAGGGAGCAGGGCTGGCATCTTAGTGACTTTTAAAGAAAAGAATTTGATCCTAGATACCACAGGGTTCAGTACAGATTTTATTTTAAAGATCAGAGATAAAGGCCCTGAGTTGTAGATGTTTCTAGACTTTGCTCTGCTCTAGGTTGCAAGACGTGTGGGTAGAGGGTACAGCCAAGTTCACTGGTTGCTAGTGTAGGTATCACACACATACTGCTGAGAGGAAAACCACACATCTTTCTGCATTTTAAAATTTGAGAGGCTGTGGAATGACATGGGTGCCTAGATTAAACTGACAAAGCAGCACCCTCACTGCAGGCTGGCCCAGCCAGAAGATTTCTGAATGGTGCCTCAGTCCTATCTTTGACCTTGACTGGAAATACCAGGGATTAAAGCAGGTGGGGACCACAGGGAAGACTTTTTTCCTCTTAGGGCATGCTAGTAAACAGCCATTATTAGGAGAGGGATCTGTGTGAAAAGTATCACCTGGTCTTTGGTTGCAGTTTGTCTTCACTTGTTTTACTGAGCTCATCTCAGCTTCAGCACGACTGCTGGGATTTAAGTCAAATGTATTTCCAGCAACCGCTTTGCATTACAGCAGATGGCAGCCTTTCCCCAGACTTCCAGAAATGAGGAGTACCTGGATTTCAGACAATCGTGTCTTTTGTTGTCTCCTGGTGTCTGCTATCGGCCAGCAAAAGCCTCTGTAGGAACCCAGCAACTGATCCAATATAGCTAGAGATACGAACAACACTGAAATCACCTCCTTGCATTTGGAGAACTTGGCTTCTCACCAGAGGGTGATCAGCTCTTGCACCAGCTCTTTATTTGTCTAGGATGATGTTTCCCTTCCAGCTTATATCAGAGTTCAACATCGAAGCAATTAAAAATCCACGCTAATTCATTTCTTCACCTTGACAACAACGCATAACAGAAAACACATCATACTTGGTGGGGAGTATGCCAAAATCAAAGTGACATTTCTCTGTGCTTGACGTGCTGTGTTAAAAAGCACCACTGTTAAGAGACCTACGCAGCTGGCTGAATAAACTGTGGTGTGGGTGAGGCCTCAAATTACTTCATCTGCTGATGGCTTTTCAAAAGAGACTCAGATATGCTCTGTGGATTCACCCAGCCCTGAAAAGTAAGGAGAAAAGTGATCAGCACTCTTCTGTCCTTCCCCTTTTGTTCCAGAAGAGGAATGCTCACTGGGACAGGGGTTTTTGAGATGACCACATCCAAGCTCTTTCTAATATCTCCTGGACCCTTGGAAGCATTTCTTATTGCCACATAGCAACTCCCTTGTCCAAACTGTGTTTTTATACCTACCTGTCTGGTATTAGTCAGGCCTAGGGGTCTGCTTCACAAGCATGAGAAAGATGCAAAGATGTCTTCTTCTGGGAGGTTGCTCCTGATGGAAACACAAAAGAACACAGATTTACTTCTACATAGGCTCTGCTTTCAATTTCTACTTTTTATCCTGCTTCTGTTCTCACAAAATATGTTAATGGCATCCAGATGCTTATTAACACGCTTCATAGTAAGAACCAGAGACAGGAAATACAGGCCAGATGAGGAAGAGAAGAGCTTAAACAGCAGCGAAGAGAGATGAGAGGAATCCAGACTCAGCAGGACCAAGTAAAATCTGCTCTGGAGCCTTCAAGAAACAAATCAAATAGTTGTCAAATGAATGACACTATAAACTTCAGGGAACAGAAGAGGGCCCACAGGACCAGAGAACCTATTAGCAATATTTAGGGGGACATCCAAATACAGCATTAATTAATCTTAAAGACCCACATAAGCCTTAAAGCAACTGCTAAGGGCTTTAAAAAAAACCAGGCCGTGTCTAATCATCTCCATTCCTCTCCTTGATAAGGCAGCTGGCCTGGCAACTGGGAAAGGGAAGTCACGGATGTGCTGCATCTCCCCTTGAATCACACTGAGTAGTGCAGCCACCAAAGGAAATGGTCCAGACAGCATTGCTGTGAAGTGAACAGGCAGTGGAAGTGTTTATGCTCAAGGTGCAACATCCATCACGTCCCCAGCTCTGTGTGTCCCATCAGCCACTGCCATGGGAACATCAGCTCCCAAAATCTGGCTGAAGAGCTAGGAGACTGGATTTCTGTGCAGATAATACCGTGTGGGATGGGAGACACGGGGAGACAGAGTTAGCTTCACACAGGAAATCACCATTAGTGAGGAAATGACCCCAATTCCCTATGCTGTACTCAAGGTCTTGGAATTCAGGAGCATCTTTTCCTTACAAGACATGCGTACAAGTCACCCCCAGTTCAGCTTTTAATGAAAAAAACACTTAAAATACTCTTCCACCGAAGTACACAGCCCACAGAGCCTGCTGCTTCCAGCTGTCTCTCACAGGAGCCCTCTTGTCCTTTGAAAGCTGTCCTCTTCTTCCCCAGCTCTGTAGGGAAATCTGGCTAACGAGGAATCTAGAGGCCATTCCACTGCCGTTCTCCCATCTTCCCAGCTGCATTCATTATTAATAGCTCCTCATTAAATTTTAATAAAATGAATATCAGAGGTTTAGGGCTTGGTAGGCACCTTTTCTCCCTTTTTTTTTCCTTCCAGGTGTATTTGTTGGACAAGTTCATTCAGTGTCACGCAGGTGAAGGTGACAATACGTTTTGCAGGAAGCTGCTTTGTGCTTTATTTCCAAAGTCTGCAGAAGTGCCTGGAATACGAAACCTTTTGCTTTGAGTTGTTTCTTTTTCTTTAAGAAAGCAAACCCCAAACAGTAGGTAGATATTTTGGTCCCAACTTGCTCTTCAGTTTATTTTAGCAGATAGATACTAGTTGATGAGTTCTACAGTTTTATAGTAGGTATGAGTTTATGAGTTCTATAGGTGAACCATGGACCAGGCTGCCTGGAGACATGGTGGAGTCTCCATTACTGCAGATTTTGAAAGACTTAGCATGTTAAACATTTGCAAGAAGTATTTGGGTAGAACTGACCCTGCCACGGGGCAGACAAATGAAGGAGAGGATCTGTGGTTACATGATGAACAACATATTCTTAAACCAGCTGGTGTAAAGTAACTTGCATCTAAAACTTGCTAAAAACATGTTTGATGTAACCTGGGAGCTCTTACTGGTGGTGGTTGTTTTGATTACTTTTTTCCTTTCAAATAGTAGGGGAACTCCAGATACAGATTTTTCGATTATGAATAGCAAAGGTGGGTTAAATATCCCCCCTCCTGGGGACTCCCATAGCTGCTCTTCTCTTCTTTGCTGTGCCCTGGGGAAACCAACCTCTGACATACCACTTTTATCCTTCTATTCTCTGAATGAGCCCCTAAATTACAGTCTGAAAGATTGTTTAGGGCCAGCAGATCCTAAGCCTCTTGCTTGATACTATTCAACATATTTTTTTGCTGCAGAAGCATAAATAGAGCCTGGCTTTATTAACCATTAGCCTATAAAGTTAAAAGTGTAACAAAATGCAAACACACATGGGCTATAAATATATTTATGTTGTTGTGAGGAACACTAATCCCAGGCCTCCACAGTATGGAAAACACTCCACTGCATTTGGCAATACTGGTGTAGGGCCAGAGGGGATGGGTTGTTGTTTGGGTTTTTTGCTTTAGGGTTGGCGGGCTTCAGGCAAGCCTCACTTTTGTAGAGGCACTTAGCCTGCTCGGGTGATGGCTTTCCCTGGCAGGCAGCGGCCAGGAGCTGCCAAGGACTTTGCCATGAGCATGATTCATCATTGCCCAAAGGTGCTTGAGCACACCTTCTACTGCTCCTGCTCCAGAACAGGTGGAGTGAGATTTCCAAGTGATAGCAAGTGACGCTGACAAAAACCGCTGAGTAACACTGAAAGCCCCCGGAGCAATGGTGGAGCTGAGGTCTTTGGCACTGCTGATCCTTGCCTCCTCAGGAAAGCTGCTCTGGACCCACTTTTAAAGTGAATAAGTGAAAAAGCATTAAACATCCATGCCCTGGGTGGTTATGTGGCATTTAAAAGCCTGCTGATTGCTTTAGCTCCCCTTCAGAAGGGAAGCCAGCTACTTCAAGAGCTTTGCTGTGCAGAGCCTGGGCCCAGCTGTGCCCAGGTGGCCACTGTGACCACAGGCCCATATCCCTGTGACCCACCTCAGGCAATGTTTATCCTCCAGCAATGGTCACAGGTGACAACTCAGCTTCACCCTGGGGTGGGACCCACGGACATGTTCCCATTACAGAGCAACACTCCAGGGAAAGGCAAGGTGGGCAGGAGAGACTGTGACCTCAATGCACGCCAGTTTGGAGCCTTTCAGCCCCTTTGAGGTCACAACTCAGGGGATCGTCCAGGCAGAACCAGAATGGGCACAGCTGCATCACAGTCCTGCGGAGACTTTGGGAACTGCCAGCTCCTGTGCCAATGGGAAGCACAGGACAGAGGGGATAGGGGCCAATTAAAAAGCCAGGCTGCCTCTGTGTTGCTCAGGGCAAACTGAACAGATGATGGCATCACTGGAAGCTGCATTTGCTTTTAATTGTCCTCATTCCACTGAATAACTAATTCTCTCCTCCTCCCACACGACAGCGAGAGAAAAAAAAACCAAACCAAAAAACCATGGGATTTTTGGAAAGGATGAGTTGACTCAATTCCTTTCATCCAGCACATGACAGCAAGCTGCAGTTTTTAGCTTTGCATCCAGGCGAGTTTAGAATATCACTGCATGCATTTGTTTTGTTTCAAATCTTCTGGGATCAGCTAAAAATATTATTTTGGACAGATGTAGATATAGAAGCACTAAAGGCTTCATACTCATCCAGCTCCTAAATTGCAGCCAGCCAAAGGGCATGAGAGGGGTAGATCCCAATTGTAAGGTGGTTATATTAAAAAGTTATTTGACAGAGAGCTGGGAAGTGGGAGGTGCTTCGGATCTAAGCATGATCCAGGGAAAGAAGTGGATCCCTTCAGCCCAGAGACAGGCTTTACACAAGACTCAACCTTCATGAGCTGTTTCCCAAAAGCCCAGAAAAGCCACTGCTCTTCCCTCATTCTTGACCAACTTGTTTTCTAGCATTTTCCAGGTCAGACTGAAGTGAAACCCTATCTGAACTGAAAACTAGACGAAAAAAACTTCAAAATACTTTTTGCAGGGCCTGTGTCTGGCCAACATGGTTCAATGCAATAGAAGTCACATATTTTAATAGAATCACTTAAAGAAAGACATAATCACAGCAGACATGATTGAAAAACTTTCAGATAAAACATTTGCAAAGAAAAGTGAATTTTTTTTCTTCAGGGGATGTTGAAGCAGAAACAAATATAAAGGTCAAGACAATTATATAAATAAGCAGACAATCTTGGGAGTAAGTAGTAAAAAAAACACATAAATAAGCTTTTCCCACTGATTTAACTGTATTTAACTGCACTTCAATCTGACTGACAATGTGAACTATCATGTCCTCCCTCCTCTCTCTGTGCCTTTCGTAAGCTGTGCAGTGCTCACAGGGAATCCTCAGGAGTCTGGCATGTGCCATGCCAGGGCTGGAAGAAGGGAAGCCTTTTCAGGAGACCTTTCCACTACAAAAAGGAAAAATAGACCATCCTGGCATGAGTTCTAACTCCAAAGAACTCTATCCTCATTGTTTTTCTGGAAGGCAGCAGATCTCCAATAGCGATCTCAGCATAGAACTGGTACTACAGATGTAGACAATGTAGAGAAAGAAGTCAGAGCAGATTAATAATTTACTCCTGCCTCAGAGCTGTTTAATAACATTAAATCACCGAAAGTATTTAAAATAAAAACATTACAATATTGCAGGCGTTGCCAAACTACAGAGGAGTTGCGTCTGCAGGAGGAAAGTCCTTCTTGAGTTGATCTTGAGGTCATTTGTACTCCTGTGAAATATCTCAGCCCCCTGCACTGGAGTGATGGGCCCTCAGCAGGGCTGGCAGAACCCAGGATTTGCTGATGCCTCTGTTGCTGCCACAAACACATCCTCGCCAGCAGAGCCAGGCAAATACCACAGCCAGCAGACAGGGTGATGTTGGTACTGGTTCCCATCCCCTCGTGCCAGCCCTGCAAGAGGGGCAGTAGGACAAGGATAGAGAGCTGGGCACAATAGCAGCAAACCCAAAAGTGGCAGGGAGTGGGCAGGGAGCTCCTGACTGCCAGAGCTGGCACTTTTCCTCTGGTTACTCATCTTCCCTGGAGCTTAGCCTCGAGCAAGGCAGCCCCAGGCAATGCCTAACCTGATCCCACAGGGGCTTGTGCCGGGCCAGGCAAACAGGACCTGCTCCCGCAGGCACCTGTTCACACTGACTGCAGATTAGGCTGGATTGCAAGGGTGGGAAAGCATGAGGAGGATGGGCAGCAGCAGCTCAGGGGGGTACAAGGCAGGAACATAAGAATTCAGGCACTGGGGTTTAGAGCTAATGCCATTCCCTTATGCTGCACTGATCCCAGCCTCTGGCACGTCCAAGGCCGCCGGCCCTGCTGCATGGCTGCTCTCACAGAGGCACCTGAGGCTTGAGGGAATAAAAGCCCATTTTTTCTGCTCTTTAAATCTGCCCACTTTTGCTTTCAGGCCAGAGATGGGACCAGACCAGACCAAGAAGCAGCACAGCTGAAGGAGCTGGCTGCTCCTGCTGCAGTAGCACCCATTGGTGTTTCCCCGGATCAGCTTGTGTCACCAGCCACATTTCTATGGGATACTGCTTCCCAACAGGACAGTGACATAGAGCTGTTCTTCGGGGGAAAACAGGGGCCTGAACTCCTGCTGCTGCCCCTGCAGAGGGGCCACACTTGCCAAGGAGTCCCTGACCCAAGCCACAGGAACCATCACAGCTCCTTCAGAGATGCTTTCCCAGATCAGCTTCACAGGATGCACAACAGTGCAGGTACAAGTGATCTGCTACAGTCACAAAAGAGCCTTAGAAACTGCATTTCTAGGATGATCACAGCCCTTATGTTAAAGGCAAGTGCTACAATTAAAAATAGATGAGCTCTGCCCGTGTTTTCACAGAAAGGGATGAGCCAAGACAAGGACCACAAAATCTGGTCTAATTCAACAGCAACCAGGCCTAATCCAGGCTGTAAGACAGCATGCAAGTAGCTGTAGTCATCAGGGTAAATTTATATTGCAAAACTGGAGATATATTTTTAGAATTGAGCATGGAAAGTGTTGCTTCAGGAGATCAAGCATGCCATGGCAGGATCATTATGGGATTTGCAGAGCACCTTCCAACACGGGAGTCTCCTGAGGTGACTTCATGGTAAATCTTCAGAAGGCCAGGCTCATTCCTGCAGGTGTAACAAGCCCAGCACAGCTGGGATGGGAAGGCCTCATCCCCAGCCTGCACCACACAGAGCCACACCAGGCACTCGTGGGGCTGCTCCAACCCAGTGGCTGAGTCAGCAAAGGAACCAGAGCACTCTGTTCTCCCCAGGGAAAGCCACAGCAACCTCCCTGTCTATGCTCCTGCCCTTCTGTGAGCACCCTGTGCTACCCTACTTCTGCTTTGGGAAAAAAAAAACAAAAGGGCTTTTTTAGCCTGTTTTTTTTTAACACTTCCTCACACCAGTGTTAAATCCATGCAATTTCCTACAGCTGAAAGGCAAAGCAGTTCATTAAATCACCTGCTTTACACATCGCACTGCCCAGAACAGAGCAGCCCACAGACAAACCAGAATACTGGCTGCTCATTTCCAGAGGCACTTCTGCAGAGCTTCACTGAACTTTAAGGTTAGAAAAGTACCTACATGTAATGTCATTTTCACATTCATTCCCTTATCCCTGCAGTGGTCTCCCAGGGAACAGGCCTGTCCCATCTGCGGCTTGCATCACCAGTGCTTCTTGCCAGTTGAGCAAACCTTTAAAAGCAGGTGAAGGCCACAGGCCTCACCTGGGGCTGGTCATTGCAGCTGCAAGGGGCTGCTTTAGGCTGTCCCAAGTGGAGCTGTGATTGTCTCAAAGCCAGCACAATGCCACCTCTTCCAGCATCAAAATTTGTTCAAAAGGATTGGCCTTAAAAGTTCAGAGTGCTTCAGTCATCTGTTTGAGTACATTTCACTTTACCATTTACCCAGGACTATTGCAATTGTTTATCAAGGAACAGAAGCCTGGGGGAACTTCAACAGGAAACCAGAGTCAGAGCTGCTGTTGTTGGTAATGGAACTATCCTCAAAATACCCAACCACTGCTATGATGCCTTTAACAGTGGGATTTTCCTGTCTCAAGTATTTGAATGCCCATGTTCTGCCCTTCTAAAAATGGGATTAACAAGCCCATCTTGGGTCAAGCAAAGCATACAAAACAGGCAGAGTGTGGGGCACACTGAAGAGTGACCTTAGGCTAACACTCCCCAGAGACACAGCCAGTTCTGCTCACCTTTGTCTGGGATGTCTTTATTTTGGGGGGTGGGAGTGAGGAGTGGGGTAGAGAAGTAGTGTAAGCATGATGTATCATCCTGAATGGGGTGGAGCCTTAACAAGGGCTGTATGTTGGGCATGACCCTCTCTTCTTCCCCTCAGCAGTCAGGTGTGCATGTACCCAACTGCACCCCTGGCTCCACACCAGACTCAGGCTGGGCCTCCAACACCCCTTTCCATATTCCTCCTACCATCCTGTGCTCCATCTGTGCTCACAGTTCAGCCCTGTGTTATTCATACTGCTTTGTAGCTTTCATCATGTCCTTCTCTGGTTTTTCATGTTCCTCCAGTCAACAAGATCAGGACCAGAGAAGTGTCAATTACATTTTGTGGAAGATGGAATCAAGAGCTCTTGTCATTTTAAGAGCCCAGACATTTAGTTCAGTTTTTGCTTACATTTCAATATTTGTAACTTACTCAGGGAAGAGATCATTTAACTGTGTCTTTTAACCAACAACCTCACCTTTAACACAGAGTTAAATATAAATCACATTGAGAGCACACATCTGAAAGGAGCCATTCAAAGCCATGACCAGGGAAAATGTCCCAAGTCTTTACAGCTGATGCTTCTCTGTGCTCTTAATCCACATGTGCAGAACAGAGGGACACCTGAGGTAACAACAGAAGGGCCATCCGAAGTCACCTTTCCCATCTCTTGGAAACAAAGCCACAGACAACCCCAGAATATCTGTTTTTGAAAAGTGTTTACTCGCGTAGTTTAAATAAATTAATTTGCAAATAAAAATTAGAACTACAATATACTATAGTTTGAATAAGATGATTAGAACAACTACAATACAGGGATTCCTTGCTGCGTAAGTTTCATTACTTAATGCATATAATCTGGAAGATGTCAAAATCGGTTATATTTCTATGGAAAGGGAGTAACAGCAGTTACTTGTACATGACAGCTAACTGAACTTACAGTACAGGTTTCCTGACACATGCAATTCCTGAGTGAACCAAACAATATATATAATTTCTTTTTAAAAATGGAGAAATAATTGACAGTCAAAGTAATTCTTGACATCTAAGCAACACAGGTCTCTTTAAACAAAGAAAATTTTAGAACAGCTTCAAAAGAAAAATGAAAGCTCTGCTATAAAGTACAGAAATTTGTTACGGTCAATTATACAGTACATACTTGAAGAAAAAAAAAAAAGTATGAAGCTGGCCAAAAAAGCTCAAATCAATCCTAAAAACGTCAGGTCGTGTTTGCCATGAAGCACAGTGGGCTGGCAGCAGAGCTGCATGTAGTGCACTGGTCTTTTCTGGTGGATCCAGAGGGGATGGAGGGGGAGGAAGGGGAGAGCAGAGAGAGACCAGTAACCAGAGCCCACGGCAGCATGTCACACTGAGGGTCTGAGCCCAGCTCAGCCCCAGCTCCCCCAACACACTGCCAGCTGTGTCCAGCTGCCCAAGGATGCAGGGACACAGGCACGCATCCCCTGGGTACCAGGCTCCACCTCTGTTCCACACCTGGCCCAGATGAGCATCTGCACCTGGCAGAGGGGCAAAGGCCAGGCCTGAGGCCCCCCCATCCATCAGGCAGGTGGAAGGAAGGCTGAACACCCAGCTGACAAAGCCCTCTCAAGCTGGGACTGTGGCCAAGTCATAAACTGCTACCCACACATGTGCCCAGGTGCATACACCTCTCCCCTCACATCCCCACCCCCTCAAACAGCAAGAACAGAACAAGCCTCATCTTTCAGGTCTGTTCATGTTTAACATTGGAAAAACCCTCACAAATGTCACTAATGCTAAATAAAGAGAAGTGTTAGCATGAAGGGAGGAAAAAATCCTTAATCTAGACTAAGTTGCATATTCGAAGAGTCTGGTAAATATTCTCCTCATAACCAGATCTTAAGTACAGTCCTACCAAAAAGACATTGTAAGAAGTCCTTCTTAGCTACCTTTCAACATGGTTAAAGCACAACTTTATGCCATCATAATTTGCATTAGCTTTGTTTAAAAAGCATTTAACTATTCTAAGAACTCAGTATTCTAGATTAAAAGATTTTTCTACCATTTCCATCCCACGTTCTTCTCCATCCAAAACTACTCTACACATCCAATTGCTGGATGTAACAGACTAGGACCATGCTACTCTCTAAACATTCTAAATACTTTCAATAATAAAGATAAATAGAAAAGAGTTAATATACATGTTATATTTTACAATGTTTGCATCCAAGCTGTAAACTAATGTTCTTTGAACGATTTACCCTCCATATACAAAAAGAATGAAACACCTTTCAAACACTGTGGGCATATGATTCAAAAACTGAAGGCATCAAAGTCCACTCTACAACACTTCCTTCACCTCTTCAAAAGTAGTTATTAACTAAAAAAAGCAGGGTCTCCCTCTTCTCCCCCCATTTCTTCTATTTCCAGACTTTTCTCAATAAAGAGGGATTTAGCTGTTGTAACAAAAAAACCAAAAAATTCTTCATCTTAATGCAAACCAGCAAAGCCCAGAGAATACGAAAAACAGTTGAGTTTAAAAATGAGAATCGCTTAGCTTATCAGTTTACTGCAGTCCTTGGGAACATCTGTGTTAGTCGAGAGGCCCTTGGAAAATGAGCCTGATGTAACCCTGCTCACCAGCCAGCTGATGCGCACAGAAGGGACAGGCTGCGTGAAAAGTGTGAGTACCGTGAGGAAGAGGAATTTGGGACCAATATGCAGTTGTCTTTTCTGAGCACACGTGTCCACATGGGCTGAATGCATGAGTTGGAGGTCCGGCATCCACATAAAATCCCGCTTCACACCCAAGCCACAGAGGCACATAGGGGCCGACAGAGCGGCACATGGGGCACTCGCGGTCCTTGCCGTCCCTCTCCTCCTTGTTCCCCCAGTTGTGGTAGCCGTGCACATGGCCACAGTTCAGGTATACCCATGGCTGCTTCTCGTCTACAACATCTTTTCTCTTCATGCTGGGGAAGGCCAGGGTATTGAAGCCCACGGGGCACTGGGGCCTGGCTGCATTGATCTCCTGCCTCAGAGCCTCCAGGTGCTTGACGGTCGGCGTGCGCGAGAGCCCCTCGGCCGTGCGCCACAGCAGCGTTGCCCCGCACAGGTCGATCAGGGAGCCGTCCTGCAGCTGGTTAGTCTCGTTCTCAACCTTGACATGGACACAGACACAGAGAGCCGTCACCTAAGGGTCTCTGAAGAGTAACAATGTGCACTTCCACAATACAAATCTCCCTGGAAGATCCACTGAAGTTTGAAGCAGCTTCTGACTGTCTACACAAGACAATCAGAGAGCCCAGTATCAGCTTCTCTCTGCCCTCTTTTTTTTTTTTTTTGAAAAAACCCCACCCCTACATCTTAAGAGATTCATGTGTGCATTAAAACAGACCACACTGAGTCAAGGAAAGCTCCTCTCCCATCTTAGCAACTCTTTATTCCATCCCCATAGCACTTCCAACTATGCCACTTGAAATGCTCCAAGGAGTAGCACAAGCCTGGTTTAGTCCTCCATCATATTTAGTTTTCTTAAAGTCCTTTACACACGGCTTTTGTCTCCTCCAGTTAGCACTCCTAGCTAAATACATCACTTAAAGTGTTCAATGTAGCATTTCTTTTTGCTGAAACATCCAAAGTCACACTGAACCCAAATAGCTCCTGGAAATGTCACCAATGCTTTGGAAACAAGAGGAAGAAGGGAAACTCAGAATGCCAACACGGAAATGAATATCCACTAAAACTGTAACTATTCTTCATTATTCTCTAAAAAAGGAAAAGTGGGAGAACCTTAAAAGCATAAACTCACAAGGGAGAATCAGGAAAATACTTGTAGAATGTGCACAGGCGTAGGAGGGTTCGCAGAAATACAAAGTATATTGATAACTCAATTTAGGAGAGCAGCTTAGATGAGCAATTAAGTACTAGTTTGCAGATAAGCTCAGTCAGTTATTCAGGTTGAACAAGACACCTTTGTGCACAAAGACAGACAAATAAAAGGCCGTGTAACTAATTGCAGAGGGGACAATTACGTGGAATTCCAGCAGATTCCAGCTCTATGCCCAAACTATACCCCTTATGGCTGCACCATTTTGAACAGGTTGCAAAAAACACAGGTCACTCCTCTCACCATTTTTCCCCTCTGTTGAGCAGATCTGGTTTCACGGAGGCTGAACACATTCCCACACACAGAAATCTCTCTCCACACCCCTGGCTTGGA
The DNA here is from genome assembly GCA_013390045.1 of Picathartes gymnocephalus. Taxonomy (NCBI): domain Eukaryota; kingdom Metazoa; phylum Chordata; class Aves; order Passeriformes; family Picathartidae; genus Picathartes; species Picathartes gymnocephalus. The sequence goes on from WEKY01012201.1 coordinate 131,992, forward strand.
GTCTTCTGTGAATCCATTACGAGGATGCATAACAAGAACTCCGTTTGTTGTCAGTCCATCCATTTGCCCATCTGATGTCTTCCACTTTGCAGCTTTCTCCTAAAAGAAATTACAACAATGAGAATTTTTAATATGGCTGAAGTGGAGCTATGAATTAGTTTAAAAAGTAAGCCTGCACTGAACTTTTAGTGGGGGGAAATAAAGAAAAAAGAATTCCCTTACCCCAAGAAAAATGTTTTTTGAGGAATCAAATCCTGCAGCATATATTCTCGCTGTAAAGGGAGGGTTACGTTCACAGATGATTCTGCAGGCAAATCTTGATATTGTGCTCTGCACAGACTGTGTATCCGAATTACTCTGACTCCCAGGAACTGTATCTGTTACTACAAAGTCTATAGGACTCTCCGTTGACCGACCAATCTGGAAAACCATTAAAAAAAAAAAAAAAACGAAAACAAACAACTGGTTAGAAGCTTGTCTTTGGGTCTCGGATATTCAGATTCAAAGCACTTAAAAGCAATGATACAAAAATCATAACATTAGAATTTAAAGCATTCCTGTCCACCTGTCTATCAGTTTAGGTTTCTAAAGCTGCATCTGAATTAATGATTTTTTCTGCCTCCAAATGATCAAAAGGTTATTCTGAAAGCTGGGTACAGCCAAATGAAGGAAGGAGAAATAAAATGATGCAATTAAGTCAGTTCTGAGATGATTTCCCACTGAAGGCCTTATCAGAGAGGTTGCACTCAGGCAGACCATCTGCAGGAGCACCGAAAGAGCCAGGGAACAGCAGTCAGAAGGAAGAACAGTGGCATGCAGTCACTTTGCGTGCCCAGAACATTCTGAACAGTGCCAGACTAAGTCAAGGTATAGATGTATGAAACTCAGATTATGTGAGCTGTCTCTTCAGCTCTGGCAGGCACTGAGAAGGAGCAAACCTTTTGTGGAAAAACCAGGTACCTACAAAGAAGAAAAGTAATAACCCTTTCCCAAACATCCACATAGCTGGGTTTAAAGCCCCCTTACACACTATTAGTCACTCATTTCCAGAGCTTTCAGGCTCCTTGAAAATAGGTGGTTATATTAAGACTGATTAACTGCTGAGCAAGACACCTAAAAGCTTGAGGTGCTTTTTGGTGAGGGCTGGAGAGCTTTCAGGAGACTAAAACTGCTTCGTCAGAATATATTTTTCTATTGCTTCTTAGGCAGAATAACCCATGAGTACATGGGGACTGCCAGGAGCAATTTCAGAGCAGCGCACATGCCAGAGCGTGCCTGAAGAGAGAACATTCACACAAACAATAACTTATGCTGCAGTGATTTCATTGCAGTCCTTTTGCTCTGTTGTAAGTATTTGCAGTTGCAAAGCAGCTTCCTCCACCACTTCCCAACCTCTCCCACCTCCTTAGATCTTGCAGTGGCGTCACAGCTAAATGCTGTGACAGCAAAACTCCTTGCCATAAACTAGTGGCAACAAGGGCAAAAAAAAAAAAGCTACGCAAGATCACAGTCTGGGAATCAGAGAACAAAGCACACATTAAAAAAAAACAAAACCAAAACAAACCCCTTCCTTTTGAGAAAAACAGGAAACAATTATGAGACATGAGGGCACACCACAGCTGCATATGTGTTTGTGATCCCTTCTCATACACACAGGAACTGCAGCAAAGTTGTTGTGAACTGCCAGCATCAGCACTGAGGCTCCTCTCTTCACATCTCCCAGTGCTTTAGATATTTCTAGGTTTGCTTAAAGAAGTTCAGAGTATTTTTCTATTAGTTGTGCCAAAAGCTTTCCTGTGTTTCCAAACTGTATTTCTTCTACCCTGTCTCCAACTGGCTGATCCCAAATCCCTTTGTAAATGCCAGAAGCAGAGTTCCAAGTGGTTAAAGAGAACAGTACCCTTTATTCTTCATTTGGCAAGGAGGGACTAGAGACAGATTATTTGACTTGCAGACCAGCAATCAAAGGCAAAACCATAATCTTGTGCATTAGTCACAAAATCCCCCAACTTTCACCTTTGCCCAAGTCTAAAAGAGATGTACAAACACACCACCTCATTCACAGGATGGGCTTGGGAATGAACAGAATTAAATTGCTCTGCATAGCCAGTGCAGAAACTGACACACACAAACTTTTGGGTCTGAGGGAAGAAGCCTGCTAAGACGATGGCTTGTTTGAAATTACAAAAACTAAGAACACACTTAAGCATTTAGTTCACATACCTGGAACATATCTGTGTTGCTGTCATGGGTATATTCAACTACTACTGTCTGGGCCCGAGACAAAGTATAAGATATGCTGTGTTGGTCCTTATTACTTATTGCCTATGGAAAAATGCCAAACATTACTGAACCAGTGCACAATAATTCTACAGTATAAAGCAGCAAAACAGACTATATATATATATATATATAACATCAGGCTCTTGTACAAATTAATGCATTAAGGCAGATGGTTGTTAATGACACACCTGCAGTTAAACTTCACAAAACCTAGTCCTGGCCATTATAAAAAAGCTGAAGGATTGATTCAGCAACAGACCAAACTGGTCTCTTTACCACATGCTGCAACTAAATAAACATAACCAGGGCTTATTATTAGTCATGTTCTGTGTTAAAGCAACACTGGCCAGAACACAAAAGGACAAAACAACCAAATGCAAAGGCTAAAACTGAATGTAACACCTTCACGGCCATCTCAGCATGAACTTGGGCAACAGCAAAGTGAGGACAAAAACTTAGGGGCCTCCTTCTAAAAACAAGATTTGAGTTAATACTAAAATCAGTAATGACTGATTTAAAATACTTAGACAAAACAGTGGTGGTAAATAGGGTAAAATGAAATTCAACATAGGTTGCAGAAGTTGTAGCAAAGGTTTCAGTTTGTTAGTCTAGATGTTCATTCTGCAATTACCTACTAGGAACTGACAAACACTTCTAAAAGTGCTGCTAAACAGCACTTAGTAGACCATAAAGAATTTGCAAAATTAAATGTTCTTTTCACAGATCTCCTATGAATGTAATTCTACTACAAGAATTTTGGTTAGAAAAATGCTTCTGATTTCAGAATACTCTATAGCATTCCCCAAATTTAGGGTCAATATCTTTAAGTGTCAAGGTATTCTGGGAGTCAAACACTTAACACTACCATATTTGTTTAAAGGCCTGATCTTGTCACTGGCAATTTTTAAACAATCACTAAGCATCCTCAAATTTCACTGTTTTAGTAGAAATGCTCCATTAATTATTGAACAAAACTGCACACATACTTGAATAACCACAACACAGAAATATTTCACAGTAATACCTTAGCTATGATGTATTACTTTTGACATGAAATACATTTCAACTTCAGGGCCTAAGTCCTTCCTTTTCTGCTTCCTAATGGGAACTCTGATTACAAGCCCTGTGAAACATGCCCTGCAAAACCCACTTGGGGAACTCCTACCCATTGGATGGAGCAGCAAATGCACGTGGAGCTTTGGCAAAGGATCATTTAAGAGTCGGCTGCACATGAAGCAAAGTTAGTCCTAAAGCAGAGTGAATGCAAAACCACAAAGTCTAGAACAGATGTCCATAGTGAGTTTGGAAGGAAAACAAAATAAAAAGTTTTTTATGATTAGCCTGTGCCCAGAACATTCATGTTTCAAAACTAACTTTTTTTTTCTGGCCATGGCAAGGACTAGGCACCAAATATTCTTTGTTAAATTGTTTCTTGCTAACCCTGACAGGTACCAAAAAACCTTTGGATAAACACAAACCATTATTTTCAGTCAGAACTTTATGCTGTTTAAACCGTTTTCTATCAGCCTATGGCACTAGGAGAAATCAGGGAGACTTGAAGGGAGGAATGGAGCTTACCTTTGCTGCTTGAGGGGTACAGGCAATGTGAACAGTGCTGGGTTTCACCCCATTTGCCTTGGGCCTTTTAAATAAAGCAAACCTACTTTTCCTTCTTCCTCTATCTCCATTTGGGAGAGACCCATTGTACCTATCAATAAGCAAAGAAAAAGAACAAAGTTCATCATTCCTGTATTAGTTTCTCATGAGATACAGACCCACAAGAACTTCATTCTAAGCACCAAGTATTCTTAATTAATATAGTGTTACTAATTACAGATTTTCAATTAATCACATTTCAATCCAAGAATTGATTAACGCAATACTGAAACATGCCCACAGAATTACAGCATAGAAAACCCTGAGACTCTCTTACACACAAAGACTTACCCCAATACAATCAATTCACCATATTTGACTGGTGCTTTTGATGGATGATTTTCTTGATCAGGAGAAAACATGAGCTTAGCTAATGACTTCTTCTCAAACTTCAGGTCTCTGATCAAGAGTTGTGGCACACTTTTTTCATTATTTCCTGTAAAAATAAAACCAAAACTAAGTGTAAGAGAAAATACTCTACTCTAATTACACAAACTTGCACACCAATCTGATACAGTAGGTGTAATATTTTGTGTTTTCCATGTTTTGGTTTTGCCTGAAATAATTTTTAAAAACGTATAGAAAAAACCACATGAATTAAGGCTGAATAGCCTTGTAGAACTGCTAGATCACAAAAGAAAAAAAGCATTTAGAAAACTCCTCTGTGGCCTTAAAGCACCCACATTTGTTTTCCTCCATGCTAGTTTTCAGATAAAATGATACATAGCTTCATTTATTATATTTTGTTCAGCTATTGAGAAGTAGAGCCAGATAGGCATTAAATTTAAAGGAAAAAAACCACAAAGCAAGACCAGCCCATTAGCTAGAGAGGCAGAAGTTTTCATGGGAAGTGTCTAATTCAGAGCTTTTCAAGAAGTTTCTGGATTTGCAGATGGAAGGAAGTTGTACGACAATTTGATATCAAGCCTACCATAAAAGTTCAGGGTGCGCAATGCGATCTCATGTTTAGCCAGAGACAGAAGCGATATAAACATCTGTCTGAAGGAGATTTCCTGAGGGAATTCTACACAACTCCTAATGAAAACAGTCTTGAAGTGCATTTTTTACTCAGACTTCTGCTTTGAGGAACAGTTCATATAGTATTTTTTACAGCTTCTCATTAGTAGCATTTCCAGACACTTTTGACTTATGCAGTTCATCTCTGACCTTTCTCTAGAGAAAGCCTACCCAGAAGAGCACTTACCTGATAAAGAATAAAGCTGATGAGAGCCTGTTGAGGCTTTAACAGAAATAAGAACATTCCCTTGGTCCTTTCAGGTGAGTTTTCATACCAACTCAAAGAGCTGCTAATCTTTTTTAGTACTGATGGTTACCATTCTGCCATGAGTGCAAATGCACTTTTTGACCCACACAGCACTTTTTGAGTCCTGTCATCAACTTTGATCACAACTACAATGCTGTATCTTCACTTTCTTCTACCTTTACTAGACCACAGTTATTAGCAGAAAAGATGTCATCATGCAGATTTTATCAACCTCCATGTCATGTCATAAGAACAGAGCAAAGGATGCGGCAGTGCTTGACAGCTTGCTCACATTTTTTCAGAAGCTGATGCAAAGATCCCTTTACTGACCTTATCGCTACACACTCTCCCAGTCTTTGCTCCTTCACACAGAAGCTTGGCCTTCAACATCTTTCCTCAAATCTACAACTTCATATTCAGCATGCATGTTGATTGCCATCCACAATCAGTTCACAATGCTCTCTAAAAACTCAAGTTTGCTCCTTCATGCTATTCCACATATTTGGGAGGGTTTCTCACAAATACAGGCAAAGACATCACACTGTCCACAAAACATTTGTTATGCTGCCCACAGAACACAACCAGGAGACTAAACAGAAATCTTTTTGTTTCTCCTTTCATTTCTCATTATTTTCCAAATCTCTTCTTTTTTTCAAGTCTGAGTACTGTGGATTTCATAGGGCTTGAAACAAGTTAACTGCAGTCTGTCTTTGTGGCCAGCACACACAACATTATCACACCAGTACCCCGACCTACTGAGAGATGATGCATTGCAATAAACCCAATTTGCACAACACTGCTGTGAAGTGTGTGTCCCATCTCCAGGACAGTGACACCAAACTATTTCTGCTGCAGCGAGCACTTTCACTCAGCAGCTGTCCTGGTTCAAGCCTTAGGGTACCCATCATTCAGCTGGTGCTGAAAGTGCATTTTACTGATCCAGCAGTCTCCCTCTGTCACACAGGAACAGTGGCACAGGAGAGAGACAAGGAATACAGTTTGCTCCAAAGCATTTCTGGATTGCTGCTCAAAGTGTAGCAATAACTCTCCTGGGATTGTGAGGTTACTCACTACTGTAGGTTTTGCCTTTAAAATTCTAAAATAAAGACATTAAAGCAAACTTATCACATGAAAATGTGACCTTGAATCTTTATGATACCAATAGTCACAACACATCAAAGTGGAAATTGCCCCATTTGATAAAGAGAGCCCCACAACATTAACTGTGTTCACAGGTTTCCTGTCTTCCAGGGACCTCCTTGCCTCCTGGCATCACACCCTGCTTTGGAGCACCACACTCTGAAAGTCTGTGCCTGTGAACACACTTCAGGGCTGCTTTACTGGTGTTAATACTGAACTATACAGATCCTAGTGTTTAATAGCGCTCAGTTCTTTAGACACATTTCCCTTCTGAAGTATTTCTACTTATGAAGTGACTATAAATCTTCACAATTCATCTGTATATTAAAATACGGATATATTTTCTATTAAGTATTTTTACAATAAACTTCAGCATTTGTTTTATTTTAAAATCTTCTTGCATTATAGTTGCTTGTACAGTTGTCTTCTGAAATAGCTCATGTTCTCATCTCCTCCCCACATGATTAACCTATTTTCTGCTTGAATATTGATCTCCTCAACAGCCTCTCCCCTGCAATTCAGTCTTCATATACAACTAATTTCATCTTGGCCAACAGTTGCCCTCTGCCTTGACATTTAACAACTCACAAGAAATACTGCCATGAAACCTACAGCAGTGCCTATAAGGAAACAGCATAGGGCTAGCAAATACTATGACAAGGTAACCAAAGACTTAAATAGTATAATCCCACACTATGGTGTTAGATAGAGCTAATCCTTTTACTTAGAGAAAGTGGGAAGGCAAACATTTAAAATAACTTGAGCCATTAGTACAAGAACAGGTTTGGCACAGCTTCTCCTCTTCCTCTGTTCATCCCAGAGAACAATTTTAATGGAAAACTAAAAAAACACATGTCTCAGTCAACTTCAAAGTATCATAAAAATACTATGTGAACAGTTAAAGAAGGCTCTAAAGCATTACCTGCACAAGTGGCCAGAGAACTGTGCAGAAATGATAAAAGGGGCCAGCAGTTCCCAGGGTCAGACTTCAGTAATACAAGGGGTTATATAAAAAAAATCGCAGTATAAGGAAAGATGTCCCACACCTATCGCTCAGTTCCTCTTTAAAACATTTTCTTTTGCTTTACACTTAAAGAAATCCACTCAAGTTTGTTTTGCACATGATGGAAATCCACTTCTTATTAGACTTAAGGAAGGTTTGAGTGTTAGGAATCTAGAGCCATCATTAATAACACAGCTTGCTCGTTCACTTTCAAAAGTTTGGCTGGAATGTTTGAACTTCATTTTTTTCAAATACATCTCAGAACCTTTATGAGCTTCACATACCACTTCCACAATTACTACACCTCCAGATCACTTCAACTCAAGCACATACAAGATTCAGCACTCCTAAAAAGATAATCAGTCCAACAGACACACTACTTCTCATCCAGTGTGATCAGCCTGGTGTACTGTATCCAATAGGAAATATTTTTGTTCCCAGCAATAACAAAGATCAATGATATCCTTCCAATGAGGTCCTGAAGATCAGGCCAAGGGAAATTTCATATGTCTGCGAATAAAACTGAAGTGCCCACTAGAGATGAGTCTAATCTACCATGGGATAACATCTCCACTCCTGAAACAGAGCAGTATTAGGGATCATTTGAAGCTGAGTGAAGAACCTACTGGAAGGAATGGTGTTGAGTAGAAGAAAAGGATCCACTGAAACATATAATGAGCCTTCTCTTGTAGTATAACCTGACCAGTTTTTATTCCTAGAGTACTACAGAGACTTCTTCAAAAAGTTAGGAAAGGCTAATTAAAAAGACAACTTGGCTTTGAAGTGCCAGGATATAGCTAACGAACCAACTGTTTTAACAAAATACATGCAATTTACATTTTTGCTGCTTTTTGCAAGCTTCATTGGAGCAAGCTCTGAAAAACAGACTCTTCCAAGCTCCTCCAAGAACCTTCAACACTGATAAGGAATAAGATATCAATTACAATATCCCATCTCATCCAACATTCTTCTAAAAATCATAGAACTGCCAGCAGCAAACATTTCGTATCAAGATCTCTGCTTCTGCCAAAGAGAACAGACCAAAGCTTGAAAATGCTTACCTTTGCACAGTCCTGTATCATGGATTTGAAAAGATTTTGTGAGTAAAGCAACTTGCATGGCTAAAGGCAAGCACAACTGTTTGCAGTTCGCCCCAAACCACAATAGGTGCCAGTTAAAATCCTTCAGTATCAAAAATAGGGAACTGGAACAGGAATAACTCATGAACAGGTAATACCTTTTTATTCTTAACACTGGTTCCTCTGGAGGCAGCAGAAAGTTCAATGAGGATACTTGCTCAATACTATCACATGCAACTGTTTTGAAGGACTGGAAAGTGACAACAACTGAACTGAGAAAAGCATTTAAAATTTGTTGGAGGAATGTAAGTCTGGTTTCTTACAAGCCTTCCTGTTCTCCAGAACGCACTAAAGTCACAGAAAGTAAAGACTGCTATAGCACAGAAAGCAAGCCACAGCTTTTGGACTCCACTCCAGTAAAAGGAAAGTCATATCCTTGTAGTCTCTTAGGTCTCATGCAAATACTGGTCCCCGCACCCAGACTATTCTCTGGTGAGACCTCACAAACGACACTTTAGAGTACATGAGGTCAAGAGCTCACTTTCATTGAACACATCATTTTCCATGGGGGACAGAGACATATTGAATTTCAGTTGACTCTGAATTATCAGCTCTAGCTTACCAGTCACCCTCAACCCCTCAGCTGCCTTTCCTGGTCACAAGACTCACTCACAACTAGTCTTGAGTTGCTTCAGCAAGCCTTCAGATTTTGTTTGCAGTAAGGCACAGCACACCTTGTGAGTAAGTTTGCTATTTTGTAGATCAAGTACAGCTACTGGAATTGCAGCAAGAATAGCAGTATTTTAATGGTTAAGGTGGGGAGGAGGAGGGGAGAACATAAATTCAATGAGCCCAAGCAGAGATTCATTAAACACTCGGCTGCAAGCTAAAAATACTAGAATAAAAGTCTCTTTGTAATAAATTACCATCATTTTCTAAACACAGAGCCAGCATTATGGCCTGCTAGCAACTGTAGCTAGTGCCAGACTAGCCCTTTTCTAAGATACTGCATAGAAAACCACTTTCACAGTATAGAAAGAAGTCCTCTGTCAGTGAATATATTAAAATAAAAATATGCTGATTCAGATGCAAAAACCAGGACTTTTCCCCTCCCTCTTTATAATATTATCATTATGTTCTATATCTACATGTTTTAAGGTTTGGATTTTTTTTTTTTTGCTTTCAGAAATAAAGCACAAGACATTTTATCTACTAACGTTTTTATACTATTTGCAGTCCTCCACTGACTACCCTTGCAATTCTCACATCCAGTTCTTCCCTCGGCAACTCTGTGCTAAACCAGAGGGAAGAAGAACAAAATGGAATCTAGTCCTTTTGACAGGTATACAGTGACAGAACAAGAGGCAACAAATAAGCTACAACACACAAAATCCTGAATACCTCTTATGGCGGGGGAAACTCTCAATCCACAGAGGCTAGGAGATCTCCATCCTTGGCACTGCATAGCCTGATCAAAGGCAGTCCCATTTTGAGTCGAGGGACTGAACCAGACAACTTCCCAACCTCAATTATTCTAGGAATACAATTCATTTCCGGAAGTCCACACAATTCTATCAAGCAACTGGAATATGCACTTTAGGTGCACTTTTGACCAGTTTGACATAAATTAGAAGTAACTCCATTATCAATGAAACAAGATTTTGTCCTTATCCTTCAAGATTTACACACTACTGTCTACAGCTTTATTTGGATTTAAAATCCCATACTGCAAACAAAGAATTCACATTGAATAGTGTGACAATACACAAATAGGTCCCAAGTCTGCCAACATCCACTTACACATTTAAGCTCTTTATCACTCCAGTTTCCACTAGGCAAGACTCCTGCAACTACAAGATCAGAAACCAAAATCCTCTGAATATATGTACAGTATTTCAGCACTGCATATTCTCTTCTATGGTTACATCTCACCACTTCAAAGTAAAAATCTTGACTTCCAGATTTAAACAACCAGAATACCAAAGTTAAAGTCACTGTGAGACACAAACAAGCTGTACAGAATACTAGTCTCTAAAGATGAAGATATTTGCAAGCATGGAAAGAGGAAGAGGCAATAAGTAATCAGAGAGAAGGGCAGAAAAAAAACCAACAAAAAAACCCAACCCAAAAAGGACAGTAATTCCCAGCAGACTGACTGCTTGTTTGAGTATATGTTCCCACCAAGCCCAGGTTGCCAGGTTTCACAAACAGTATCAATAATGTTACTGATCTCCACTGGCGTGAGCAACAAGAAATCAGCTCTTTGCATCACTGTGTTACTGAAAGCTGAGACAGAGGTTGAGAAATCACTTTCTTCTACGTGATGGGTGAAGTAACTTCTATCACTGCAAAGTTATTCTCCATTAACTGTTTTTCCCCACAAAACTTTCTGTAAGCTTGTATTAAAATAGATTTTACTGAAGTGATCACTGGGTAAAAGGAGCATGTGTTTATCATCCATAGTTTTAACACTTCTCCCAGTTTCCAGTTAAAAACAAGCTCACGTTTCCTTCCCACACACACCTGCAATTTTAACATCAGCAGGTTTTAGACTCCACTTTTGAGATTAGCCACATTCTGTCTACAGGGTGCATCCTTCACTACAGATGCACAGGGAAGGTATGGTGATCCATCTGTTAGTGCAATTTAAATGTCTATTACTTTAGATGAATAGCCATACACTACCTTTCTAAAGAAGGATAATGCATTTTCTTATTTCTAGAAAAGGGGGTTTTTCAGCATCAAGAATAAGCCTTGGGAGTGTGGAGTATCAGTCCAGCCTTTTGCTTTAATATGGCTTATTTTTTCCTTAGTCTATACTGTACACCTTTTATTTTGTAACTCAGAATAAGCTTAGTCATCCACTACACACACACACACACACGAGTGTCTTATGATATGAAAGCAAGACAAAAACCAAGAAATCAAAAACAAGACAATGAGGCCAAGCTCTGAAATGAGCAAGCAGCCAATCCTGCACAGGACACCAAGCATAAACCAATGCAACAGCTATCTACTACTATGCCTTGAGAACATCTGTAAAATCTCAATAGAGGAGTTTTTCATTGTCACGAACAGAACGAAAGCATCTTTTTACCATTGACGTCTGCCATTAGTAAGCTGGTCAACCTGGAAACAAGTCATGCAAGAGTCAGAGCACATACACACACAAATCCCCATTGTCTGTATACACTTTGAAAGGGGCATTAACTTGATAGACAAGAGCAAATCTACTGTTTTGCTGTAAGGCCACAGCTAACTTTATCCAGTCTAAGAAACAGCTGTTTTAGTTGGATTGGCATCTAGCATTCTGCTTCACGTTCTGCCCCAGCCTCAGAAGCAAGTCAGTGGAGTTCTCAGCAATTTCAGGACAGGCAGGAACAGCGTCTTGAGGACAAGCAATCTTGCTCAATGAACAAAGGAAGTCTTTTAGAATAGGACATCTATTATAGGCATCTATATGAAAATCTATACTTTATCATAGTACTCAAAAATAGCATTCCTCTTCAGAAGACCAAAAAACCCCCATCTAAGCACAGGGGTCTGATTTCAGTCAGACTTCTGCTAACTTCAGTTCTCTTATTCTGAACTGCCATTGATGATATCAGAATGTGGTTGGGTGTATTAAACCTGGAAGATTTATGTAATCAATAATGATCCACTCCAACAGACTGACAAAAATCAATTCTGAAAATATTCCCTTGGAAAAAGAAATAGTCCCTAATTTTTTTCAGTTATGAAAAGTAACCGCTGATCCTCCCCCGAGGAAACCACGATAACCTCCTACGGGTTATAAATGATGTAATTCAGACTGCATGCGGGAAGCCAAAAACATTTGTCTTTTAGCACAAGAAGTCTATTTTAAAGCTGTCACTGCAATATTATCTGTATCCTTAATTAGCTGAGAAAGTTCTTCACCAAGTTAACCTGCTCCATTTACACGCAGTCTGAACCCCCTTGCCACCCATCTCCTCCACGTCAGCTTTCGGATATAGCGGTGACGACGCGTGGAGCCTCACACGGGGCTCAGCCCCTCTGGCACAAGGACCAAACACTACAGCTTGTCCTTGCTCCATCAGCTGAACTACCTGTCAGAGCTACTCACACAAGTCACTTCAGAAGATTAATTTGCAGCTTTCTCCATGAAGTTTTGGCTGCACTTGCACTTTGCCTGTTGGTACAAACTCTGTGTGCTATGTTGAAAAAAGCATAGTTTGGATTTTATTTTCATGTGACTCAGATTATCAAATGAAGTTTATTTGTAACCTGTAACCAGGATGAAAAAGCCATAAAACAATACTACATAGAGGCACGCTGGGAGAACATCAGGTCTTCATTAGCCATAGCACACCTATTTGTATCTTCAGAGAGTGCCTTGCAAAAGGACAAGCAGAAAAGAAAAAAAACTTGGTATAATACTGGTAGAGAAGTATAGTTCTGCTGCAGAGAACTATACACTTAGAAACCTTTAACATTATCATCTCCGCTGCTTCAAATTACACAGTACTACCTCAACAACAACAAAAACAAAAAACAAAACAAAACAAATAAAAAACCCCCCCCAAAAAAAGGCAGTCCCAACTTTCACTTCAGAGTAAGTCACAAGAGCAAAACCTCTTAAAAGTTTAGACCAAAACAGAGGCATCTTATTTTTACACAAAGTAATGGAGCTTTTCAAGTCCAGGAAAATCTACTGTCTGATGCACCTGTACTGGAATATATGGCTGAGGAGCCTGGACTTGCAAAAAACCACAATGACTTCTTGTTCTACAAGCCTGAACATTACAGTTTTGCTTTTTATGAGCCTCTGACTTCCTCATGAGGCAGTTCATGTACCAAAGTATCTGCTAAATAGCTGTTTGTATTACACTAAAGCCTTTTCACATAGCATACTATATCATCTTGCAAAAATAGGAGTTACAGTTGCATTTAAAGCCTTTTTCTCAGTTTAGACAACACAAATATTTAACAGCTCCACGAGAAATTCCCCTTGGTATGATTTGGTTAGGTAATGAGTTTTAAGGCCCCTTGCTCTGCACCCTAAAAATGAGAAGTGACTGACACTTATGATCAAACAGCACTTACTATGCTGTGCACTTGGAATGTCTCTGCCTCTTTGGCAGAGGTAGAAGGGCAGCCTGCAGACACACTGCCCACTCTCAGATTTCCCTTCCACCGCATCACTGAAAACCACTGCAGCTAAGGAGGCTTGTAGAAGAGAGACTGAAACAACACCACACTAAAAGGGAAAAGCAACAGCATGCAGAGCACTTACCAGGATATTGGCGTCCTTGCAGTATTCCTACACAGTAGAGAAGAAAAAACCCAACCCTTCGATCTTGTCAAAAATCAGCCGAAATCCACCAACTCCTTTAAACCCCCAGCAACTGCCAGACTGAGTGAGTGCTCTGTGTGCTTTTACTTCAGCCGTGGGAAGCGCCTTCTGCCTCAAGAGGGGCCGGCTCTGCCTTGTGTAAGCTGGGTAAACACCGCGGCACCACGCGGCATTGGCTGGAGGCAGAGCCGACATCCTGCTCCATCAATTCATCCATCCCTGGCCCCAAAAAGGAAAAAAGGAAGCAGAGGGTGTGTTGAGAACAATACTGCAGCCCAATTGCCTGGCAGCTCTGTGGATGAGGTTCTCAGAGAAACACTGATTTATTTCCTTCTCTTACATAACTGTACCCATGCATGCTATACCTTTTCTTTTTTTTTTTTAACCATAATTTATTAGCCTAGCTAGCTTTCCTCACCTCCCACACAAAGTGATTTCTTAATACAGTGCGATTTATACCAGCAGAAACTCTTTAGACATTGCTATCTCCCTTTTCACTAATGCTATAGGACTGGACACATGACACACCTGCAGATGCCACCTGAGTGTACTGGACTGTCATGGCCAATGATTCAACAACAGCTCATTCCTATAGGACGCATGTTTAGAAAGGCAAATCTGCATGTGCCAGACCAGGTTATGAGCTCATTTCTCATTCCACCAACATCAAAATCACTGCATCAAGCCAGTGGGTGGGATAATTAATGTCTGAGCCATAAAGTGGTGATCGAGTTACCACAGATTCCAAATTACCTTGTGGAACTGATCATGCAAATGCTGCAAGGCTGCTACAAGCACGATATGACACAGCAACTTAACATTCACATCAAGTTTTACATCACAGCTGTAGTGGGTGAAGAAGGGGTACATGGTTACTCTGGCTCAAGTAATGTAGATACAGCCTGACATTTCACATCTCCAAGTTGTACAAGTGACTGCTTCTCCTGTTTCTGCTGCTCCCTTCTTGGCTTGCCACCTCAATCTTTTAAACACAATTTTATGGACTGATCTGTCAACATTTTAAAAAGTTGGTTTATCTGTTCTGTTATTTTTCAGCTGGATCTCTTCCCCAGGTCACCTTATAGTATAGCCACTGGGTAACACTCAAATCTAAGACTTGTCAAAACAGCTTTTCTGTTCATAATGCCATAACACAGCATAAGGTGCAACTCCACAGAAGTCAGCTTCACTGGTGAGAACAAGGTGAATGCATCTGTGTTTTCTCTCTTCTCAACCTGTACTCCACAGACAACTTTCCCCTAAGTAATACTGCAGAGCTGTCCTGCTACAGGATCTTGTCACCTACCCAGAAAATTCAGCTGCAGAACACCTTGTCATAGGATATTCTGGATAATAAAACTACACATAGGCTCAAAGACACTTTTTTTTTTCTCCTACCATAGATTACTAAGCACAAAGATACCACTTTGCTCCACAGAACTGGTTGAGCCACAGCTGCTGAACACTGGCAAGTGCCTGGAGAAACACTGATGTACAGGTGCTCCCTTGTTTCCACTCTTCTGGTCACCAGAAAAACCACAGGACTGAACACTGCTCTGAAATGGTATGGTCATTATCACAGCTACCAGATTACTAAGAGGGCAAGGATCTAAGGGAAAAACCAAAACCACACACAAATCTCCTACTATTTCAACCCATATAATTTTGCTTATCTGCTTGTGGGTTTATTCTGTAATCCCATTATACCAAATGAGGGGATAGGGACCTTCTGCATCAATCTCAACAGTAATGGCACAGTCTTGAGATTGAAGTTAATCCTCCTCCCTGCCAAAAATCAACAGCCTCATGTTACTGACACACAAACCCAGCTGTTCCACTAGTAACATGTACATCCTTAAAATGGCAATTTTTACCAGGGTGGAGGAGTCACACCACTCCACCTCCTCTATCACTTTTAAGTATTTTCTATTTCGTCCCAGCCTATACAAAGTTGGCCGTTTGAATGCTGTTTTAATCGGGACTAAGGGTTCGCTTTTGTGATTTTGTTTAAAAAAAAAACAAAACAAGAAAACCACATCAGGGCTGCATTAGTATCACTTAAACAGATATGGCACCAAGAGTACAAAAGGTGCTCTGTACTCAGGTATTTAACTGCAGATTACATCGGTATGACCACTTCTAGGCTGCATTACTTTTCTCATACAAGTTGTAAAACTTGAGGTGTACTGTTTCTAAAGCATTCATCCTGAAAAGCAAAACTTGAAGACTAATTTCCTTCTAGAACTCCTTTATTCTCATTTTCTGGATGCAGCTGTTCAGTGTTCAGGGTAATACGCTTGTAGATTACTTTATGCTGTAGCCACTTAAGAAGCAGATGCAGGTGGATTTGTTTTCTACCACCCCATCCAGCCTCCTACAGATAACAATCCTTACCTGTCTTCCTATTAGTGAGCCTCTGGAGCTGGATCAGGCAACACCACAAAATGTCCTTTTTATAGCTAATCATGCCCCGTCTTAATTCAGGTTTTTTGAGGGTTTATTTTGCCCCTAGGCACACTACTACTTGGCTGCCTCTGAATCGCACCCAACAGAGTCTGAACCACTTTGTTTCCCTGCCTGTGTTTACTCACAGCCATGCTTTACTCAGCTGTTCTTGTGTCAACATTGCCCCCCACTTTTATGATGAGGGTTTAATTATTTTCATGGAATCACAAGAACTGTGCCATACCTTGAGGACTGGAAGCAAATGCCTCCAGCATGCTGTCGCCAGGCAAGCTGATTTCTCCTGAAGTACAGACACCATACCAGACTAAAACAATGCAATCTGTAGCCCAAGATATCACTTCTAATTTCATTAAGTGATGCTAAACTGCAGGGGAGGTTCTTTCCCTGAAGTTGTTAAAGAAATAAAGGGTTGTATCGTCATGTTCTTCTATCTGACTCACAAGCAGATGCTGTACAGTTTGATACAATTACGTGATTTCACATGACATTCAACATGAGCTTTGAAGAGGAATGCATTTCTTGCTGTTCCACCTAAAAGGACAGCCTTACAGATAAGGGCAAAGGGCAACACTCTGGCCTCTAGTGTCCAGACTGGCTAGAAGCCTGAATGGCAAACTTCATGCTGGAGTTAACCTGATCAGTATATTACTACTCAATTTCAAGACAGACATTTTTAACACCTGTTGATAATTTTATTCAACAAAACAGGCAAGGAGTGGAATAAAAACCCCATGCAGGATAAAAGAGTTTGAAATTACTGCACACAGGCTATATAAAAACAGAGACTGAAGGAAAGGAAACACTGAGAAAAGGGAGCAAAAAACATGAAAAACTAGGAAATGTAATGAACCCACGGGGGAGGTATATTTGTACACGCAGTACTGAATGCTGAACATACACTACAGACAATCTGAACTCTGCTTCCCATGAAGTCAGGGGCTGAACTCTGATCAAAGCCAATGATATCCAAAGAAAAAAAATATTTCATGTGTTGTAAGACATTAACACTGTCAAAGGGTTCCCAGAAGCCTAACCTCAGGTGCATGTGGGAAGAAGAAAGAAGAGAAGATTACTGATTTACCAGCCCCATTAATCTCTTATTGTGTTACATCACATGTAATCTCTGTGCAAGGAGTTCCCATGTCACGTTGTTAATAAAAAGTCATACTACAGTGTTTTAAAGAGATTATAGAGGAGGGGACCAGCCTGAAGCCAAGGACATGCTATTTAGAGTATACAATAGAAATGCTAATCAAATAATCTGCAGGAAGAGGAGAAGGGAAGGAAATGACCTAATCCTCTGCACTACTGTGTAGTGGCTTATGGCAAGAAGTAAGAAAGTTCTTACAAGGGCCGAGAAAACAAAGGTCCATTGTTACAGCTACAGCTTCCAGATAAGAACCCTTTTCTGCATCTCAAGTTTCTGTGACATGAATGGTAGATGGTACTTTATGAACTCTTCTACACTGACCACTTCTGGAAGGGGTAGGACAGGTTAATTAGAATCTCAAGCTCTTAAGGCACAACAAATGCTCCTTCAAACAGATATGCCAACTCTAAAATCTTTCATCCAGCCATGGTGATCCTTAAGCAACTGTACAGCAATTTGTCACCGAAGCAGCCCAGTTACAGAGTGGCAACAAGTCATCACACTGCACAGAGGCATTTCCCATCTCAGGAGTCATACCTTGCCATCAGACAAACCTTATGAAGTCCTGTTCCCTTGTACCCTTACATCATTGTGTGCCTGCTCCTCAGCTACACTAGGAAAGTCCTTCACAAGAGAAATGGGGCCCAATGAGCAATTCAATGCAGCAACTGTTATCCAAGTAAGACATCTGGGAAATAAGCTGCTCTTAAAACAATGTTGTGGTTTAACCAACCGTAGCCAGTCACCAAGTACCATGCAGCCGTTTGCTCAAACCTCCCCTGCCCTGTGAGAAAGGCAGGAGTATCAAGGGAAAAAAAGATAAAACTTTCAGGCTGAAATAAGAACAATTAAGTAATTGAAACAAACAAAAATGAAACATAGTAAGGAAAAGATAGAATATAAAAGGAGAAAGAAAGGAAACCCAAGAAAGTGATGCACAACACAATTGCTCACCACCCCACTGACTGATGCCCAGACCATTCCTGAGCAGCAGCCAGCCCCTCCCAGCCAACTCTCTCCAGTTTATAACACTGGGCATGACATCCTCTGGTATGGAGATACCTTTGGCCAGTTTGGGCCACCTGCCTTGGCCATGCTCCCTCTCACCTTCTTGTGCAGCTCCTGGCTGGCAGTGCATGGGACCCTGTAAAATTCTTGATTCAGAGTAAGCACTGCTCAGCGACAACCAAAACATCAGTGCATCAACACTATTCTCATCCTAAATACAAAGCACAGCACTGTACTAGTTACTAAGAAAATTAACTCTCTCCCAGCTGAAACCAGGACAGATGGTTCTTAACCTGGTTTCAAATACCACCTGAAGCATCAGACGTGCTGAACTCCTAAAAATTCGAGACTGAAATAATGATAGGCAAAGTCTCATTCTGAAGAAAGCACATTTGTTTCCAAAAAGGTCAAACTGATGCAAGTCATCTGCCAAGTCAGAGCCACACAGATATAGTCGCACCAGGCTTATTTCCAAGACAGTAAACTTTAATTTCCCAGGTACTTGGAAAAACCTATTGTAAAAGATTTTTTTTTAAGTTCTCTAGGATAATTTCTCGTTCAATTGATCTTGGCTATGCAAAAGCACTTCCTCAAAGAATTTTTTAGCTGTTGTTCAGCAATCTTTCAGCATCAGAACCCAGATTCACTGAGCTTCAGGTATTATGGTTTCCCCTACATAAAGAAAGAGAGGCCAAATTTGAATTCATTTCCAAGACACAATTTTTGTACTTGCAAAGCCTTTAAGGTTACAGCAGAACTAGCTGAACCTGCATTACCTGAAATTTTTAATTCCCACAAAGCCAGATCATTTGACTGTGGATTTGTACAGAGAATGTTAAGACAGTTGCAAGAAGTAGTAACACTTTCAGCTCTGAAAAACATCTTTGTCTCAGTGATGAAAAACATTTCATGTCATTCATTCAGATTAGCAACGAACAGATAGGAAAAGTATTCAGTTATAGAAACCCAGCTCTAACTGGCTGTCTCTCCACACTCACATTCTAGGGAAACAATATGTTAACAGGGACAAAGTTTAAAAACGATTCAGTACAGTGTCTAATCAACTCCCACATCACACAAATGGATCTCTTACAAGAAGGCAAATATATTTACCCTCAAAGAGATCGTGAAGCAAAAAGTCAAGTTTACCCAACAGCCCTCTGCTTTATCCTGAATTCCTAACCACACTTACTAAACTCTTGACACTCACCATTTTGATTGTAGTCCCTCTGCCATTCTGGTAAAAAAAGTGCTGGATAACGTCAAAACAGCTCCCCTCAACTCTGCACGTCAGTGTCCCAAGTCCGTAGTTCATACCCGAATATTCTGCAAATCACTATTAAACATAACCATCTGCCGCCTCACTTCACACTTCAGACAGTCTTTATACAAGGTAGAAAACTTGGTCCTTTCTAAACATATCACCTCCAGCATTTGCACATAAAAGCAAGCACATGACCTACATTCCTCCGGAGAGCTGTCAGGGCTACCTCCTCTCTGCAAGCCAAGGGTCAGGTTTGCACAGTGGCCTGTTAGGAGATGTCAGAGCTCTGTACAGACACAGGGAGTTCAGCACCTCCCTTTCCTGTATTTCTGACAGTCAAGGACGTCTTTTTAGGAATACTTTAAATACTGACTGAAGCTCATAAATACTGTTTTATGAGCTCAGGTACAGAACAAATGTTACTTTAGGCAGTAACCCAAGATAACAAGAATTGATTACCTGTCACATACAATAGGTTTCTAATAAAGGTATACTGAAATATATCCAGGTACATTAAAAGCTGCCCCTTAAAAACTAAGGTGAACCAAATTTTATGCTAATACAACTTGTATTTATATATAAACACAAAACTAACTTTTTGCACACTTTAATTCCCACATGCATCACCTCCAGCCGGCAATTCAAACAGGACAGTTCCAAGACCTTCTCATGTTAGACCACCTCCCTGTTCAGTTTGTTACTGCTCAGAGAAAAAAAACTCCATGCCAGTTGATCAGATCTTTTTCTTTCCTTTCTAATCTCATAGGTAATGCATGATTTAGCATATACAGGCACAATACTTTACTCCCTACACTTCTAATCCAGTTTGGGTAAGAGGTTTACTGCTTATAAAAATAAACAGGCAGTTCCACTTTATGCAGGCACTGACATATAACAAAAAAAAGGTCATTCCCAAATAGTAACAATTCAGTGCTAGAGATGCCATCCCTAAATTCTACTCAGATTGAGACAGAAATACAGTTACTACTTTAGAGGTACAAGGGAGAACTGGTAGGTACTCTTGGCTCTTGTCACATGCAATGTATGGTATTATTGCACCAAAGATATTCCCACCAAAAAAAGCCCAGGACAGAATACCTCAGCCATGGAGATGGAGCTGTACTATTTCTGTAGGGACCCAAGGGACTTTGATCTGACCATATGGTCCAGTTTTAATTAAGAGTTAAGGAAATCATTATGTTTAACATTTGACTTGAAGGTGCAGATTTTCAAGGTCATCACTAGTTTCAAATTCTCAATTTTTATGTCCACTGAAAAACGTTACCTTCCAATAAGGGAAGGTATCTAGCTCAATATGGCAACTTTAAGTTAGTACAGCCTTCAGTTATAACAGGAAGAAGAAATATTCCCAAGAGTATGGGTCATAAAAGATAAGGAAAGGCATTTTGGTACCAAGAGAATGGCCTGTTTGTTTTCAAAAAAGCCATACATGTGAAATCTGTAGTGCTTCTTGTCTACTCAGCATGTCAGACAAAATTTAGCAGATGAAGACAAAAGTAATTTTATATTGGTTGAGTATAGGGATAGTGACAGGCATTGTGGCAGAACATTTTTCCAGCAACTGCCAAAGTGATGCACCCATAGTGAGGCAGTGCTAAAAGGTTCAGCTGTAGTTTCATGCACTGCCCCAGCATTTTCAATGATGCTACGTCACATTACAAACTCTAATGCAATTACGTTAGCAAAGCAGCACTTTGGCTCTTTGTAATTCCACCAGCAAAGAAAGTGCTCCTGAAGACAAAATGTTCTTCCTTGATCTACAAGAATTCCACAGCAGAATTCTGTGTGAATATAAACCTCCAAAATTTGGCATAGAAACTAAGGCTCTTAAAATTGAGGTTTGAGAACACAAGTTCAGCATATTTCTCATCAACTAATGCTAGTTTATTTACTTGACATAAAATGTTCAAGCAAAACAGTTTAACATTTTCTTCTGAAAAAAAAACCCCAAAACAAAAAGCAATGCTTAAAGCTCTATCTTGGCCAGGATTCTGACTCTCTGTACTTAACCAGTTCATATTTTAAAGCTACTTGGAGAAGCCACCAAAGAAAGAAAGAAAAAAAAAAAGGTGAACAGTTAAAGATGGAGCTAGATTTGAACTAACACAAGCATGAAATAAAATCTACATTTCTTTCTCATTCAGGCATTTTTCTGATGTGCAGAAGTATCTTCACAGTGGCAAACTCACTTCTAGCAATGACCTTTGCTTTGCACTTTGTACCTGTATGTCTTGAGAGGCAGGCTTTGTGCAAAGAATTACTTGTTTTCTCTCAAAGAAGAATTCTTCCATTCACAAAATAGGAAACACTGTTGGGCAAATATACTGAAAAGAGCATACAGCCACATAAAACGACAGTTTTGACAGCACCACAAGCAAGTGATTTTTGAAAAGTACCAGACGATTCAGAACACAATAGTACTTTAGAGAGTCTGGAAATAAATTTCACATGATTTACAGCATTGCTTATTTATTAACCACATTGACTGGTTAATATAGTACAGATTTCTTCCCTTCTGAACCTTGGGAAAGAGATTAAGAGAAGCCTCTACTTTAACCCATGGTGTGCTCTCCAGATACCTGCACAGGCTGGTTTGGGTATCTTCAAGTGCATCTCTGCGTACCACAGAAACCTTAGGCCCTGTTTTTCTAGTACAGCAAAGTTAACAATCTAGTTTGGAGGAGCCGTTTCACTTGCCCCTCTTGAGTCAGCCTTTCAGTGCAGACCAATTCAATCCAAGAAATCTGGCTCTTCAGAAGCAACCTTTGCAAGCTGCTCGGGGTAGACTGGCCCTCTCTGGACTGACATTGTTTATGAGCATTGTTTCAAATTGCTAACAGCTACTCACAGCTGAGCTCAGCGGTGCCTCATTCACACCTATTCATAAAGGTTTGTAGAAGCCCTGCTCACGTTCAATTTGCTGTTCGTCATCGTCATCAGTTACTCTTGTGCTTAGGGATGTCTCCTGCCATCCCTCTGCAGAGCAGAAGGCTCTGAGGGTATGAACTGCCGTGGGCAACCTTGACACATGGTAAGAACTCACGACCCAAATTCGGCAGAGATGTCTGACACATTCAAGCTTCTGGACCAATGCAAATTCAAAGTAAAACGAAACAACCAAAAAAGCCTAAGACATTTAAGGAATACCATCTATGTAATTAACTATTCAACAGACATACTAAAAAAACTAAAGAACTTCAAATAGGGCAAAGTCATTGGAGCCAATTTGACGCTAGACACCCAGTATGACTTTATGAAGTGTCAGGTGAGTTTTGAAGAAAACCACAAGTCTGTCAGGCTGATCATCAGAGCTGCCTTTAGCACTCACTGTGTCTTGCCTCAATGCAACTCAGTAGCAGAACAAATTTTCAAGCACGCTGAGTCTCACTCCAGCAATATCAACCCCAGCTGTAGAATAGATACTCTCTAAACATAAAGGAAAGAAAACACTTTCTCTGGATTAACAGCCACTGTTGTATCTAAACTTTTAAAAACACTGAAGTCATTTTAGCATTTCACTGATGGAAGTGTGTGGATTACATGTCCTCAAAATAAACCTTGAACCATACAAATAAATACAGCACTGTGAGAAGCTTGCCCTTCTCAATTTTATAATAGGTATTCCTTTGTGTGCAAACATGACTGCTACGACAAAAAGATGCAAGGTCAGCTACTCTGAAATGCTACCAACACTACACAATGTTAGAAAACCAAGATGAAGAGTATATCAGCTCCAGTAATTTTATTAGCTTCTGAGGTGAAACACTTTCCTTTTAGTAACCACTTCAAAGCAGAGGCTTTTTTCCTTGTTAGAAGGGAGGCACTTCATTTAAATTGCACAAAAATTTAAAAATACTCAACAACAATAAAAGCAGGTAAGCACGAAAAACCTATTTGCTATAAAAGTCTTTACTTTAAAACAAATTTGTGGCCTATGCGCCTTATTTTGAAAGCACGGTTTAATATCATGGTGGGAAAGAACCTGTAACTTTAGATATACAGCTATTTAACTTTCATTATTTTAAAATCTAACAGTTATAGTAGCTCTCTCATATCAGAAATAAGATACATCTTTTTCATTTACTCAAAAGACTGATTTAAATATTATAGGCAAAATGCAGAAGTGTAGCTGTTAATACAAAGTTTCTGCCCTGAGACTTGCCCAACAAGAACTGCGAGTTAGAGCTCGGTGCCTGTGGAGCAAAGCACCACTTTTGGGAACAACTGCACATTCCCAGTTTTGTGACAGAGAGCTGTATTTTACTGCTTCTGGTATTAAAACTAACAACTAAGCATCCTCACATTTGCTGTACTGGGATTTGCCAAAGTCCAGCTGCAGGACTAACTATACATTTTACTTGTTCTAGGTCCTTTTTAAAAACAGGACTGAGCCTAACATGAAGGGATGTGAGTTTAGGAGTTACTGGATTTCATTTCTTAGCTAGTCCTGTCTTTTTCAGTCATCCTCCCTCATTCAGCAATATGGAAATCTTCACACTTTACCTACTAATTATTTTATTAACACATTTAAATAAATGTCTTTGTTTCCCAAAGACACAGAATGGTGCTTATACCTTAACTTTTAATATAGAAGTCTACCTAAACAAAAATTGTATAAGAAAAAAAAAAGGCTGCAATTCTCACCCCCAAAACAATACCACTAGGATTTTATACACTGAAGCAGCAAGACTTATCTTTACTGGCAAAAAAAAAAGGTCCAGAATACAAAAGTTAAGCCAAGATAACAGAAGGTCTAACACAAAGGGGCATTGAAATATTACAATCAGAACTCCCAGTGAAGTGGCAGCCAACTGAAATCAAAGATCATAGGAAAAGCTCTCTTGTTAATCGAAAGCAACATGAAATCTCTTTACGACCACAAATGCACAGAGTAATCTAAACCAGCTCCAGCATACAGAAGACTAAATCCTTTGACAGAACTCCAGTCTTTCAGGTAACTGCCTGCAAACTCTACATGCTCCAAAGATAGTTTTTTAGTGTGGCACAAATGGAGAATCTCTAATTAAATTTCAAAAAGTAAAAATACTTGCAGCCTGTAAGTTTAGACCAGATTGGAATTCTGCAACAAGATCCGCTTCCTTAAGTGTCTTTTTAAAGTGTGCCAAAACCATTAGTTAAAAGGATAATCTAAATAAAGCCATTGTTAAAAAAATAAAACTACATCATGCCATGGCTGGAACAGCTAAGGTACTGGTCATGGAGGAAGGATTATTTCCTGGCACAGTAATGAAGCAGCAGACTTAGTTCTCTCCCTCTTTTTATTACTATATTAAACTGTCCCAACGTTTCACAAAAAGAAAACTGAGATTTGTAGCTCATCTGATTAGCAGATGATCAACTGTACTGAGCAGCAGGACTGACTTTGTTTCTAAGCATACTGTTCCAAAAAAAAAAAAACAAACAAAAAAAACCGTGCTAAGGATAAGAAATTGAAGCCCATATTCTGTTTTCCTTGATCTACCAGGTCAGTTCACCAAACCTGATACCTGAGCCCAATTATACAGGTGTAAGTAAGGATTCAGACGCACTGAAGGCAACTGAATTCAGCAGCATAAGCAAGATCACTATCAGCCTACCTATGCAAGACTGTACTATAGCAAATCTTGGCTGGACATGTAATTTAATTCACCACTCTGATTCTGGATAAGCCCCAGACCTTCAAAATAATTACACTGCCATCAGAGACAATGCTCACTGTCAGGTATAGTATTTGTGTACTGTTTCTCTGAAGAGATGAAGCACTTAAATGCCAGGTACCCTCCAGCTTCCCAAGCCACCAGCTTCAACTCTGTTTCACAACACTTCCTAGAGTTTTTCCAAGTGTTTTTGGCCTACATACAAGTACTTGAACACAGCAAATCCTCTCTGACCCATCATGTTTCATTAGATAGAAACTTCTTCCTAATGCATTTTTCAACAAGACACTCAAGTTTATAAATCAAAGCTGTAACACCTACATTACTTTTAAAGCTCTAGACCATTCTGCACTATCTGTTGAGCTTCCCCTTGAAACACACTTGCAAAGTTATGGAGTTTTGGACTAAGAATTCACTCATGATTGAAACTTGACAGAAAATCAAGAGGCACAGTGGAATACATGGCTGATCAGAAACTAAAATAAATACGCAGCATGAATTCAAGTTGGCAAACTCATGTGAAATAATGACGTGGTGTTTCTCATACCTAAAGTGTTTCAGGCTGTTAACCACCAATACTGACTGCTCATAAGCAGTTTGAGGACTTTGGCAGCTGAAACAGAAATAGCAGCCATTGAAGAACTGATAGCTTTGATCATGAAAAACATTATTATGATTAGCATCTCATGCCTATTTGCTCCAATCCCCTGAGATGTAAAATAAAACTATAAACATTTTCAAAGTTATATGCTGAAAATCCTCTCACTATTAATCAAACCCTTTGTACTTGAGGTTGTACTCTCAATTTCACTAACATTAATGCCACTTGAAAACTGGTCTAAGCAAGGTAAAGTTGATGTTCTCACAGCATCACATTACTACTTTGGTTCAAACAATACTGAGAGGAGGCAGCAGCTGTTGTCTTCAAACTAAAGGGCTAAGGAAAAAGAACAAGCCACAGATACATTCACAGGCAAAGCTACAGAAAGCAATGCAAGAATTTTAAGCCAGTCACATCAGAAGGCTATATAGTCAGTCTAATAACAAAACTTAAGGTACAGCTCCCTGAACCTCTTAGGAAACTCCCACAATTAATTTGTTTCTCCTGAGTTAGTAAGAAAACTCAGCTCATGGAAAAACTCTGGTCAGCAGGTCTGGAGTAAAGACAGGCCAAAGACCGCATAGCTCAGATCTGGGGAAGGGGAGCTATGTGTGTGCACAGGCCAGGGAGAGGAGATGGAGAAGGCATTACTCTCACCAGGCAGTAAATATTGTATTAGAGCCTCTGGAAATAACCCTAGGTAGAAATATAATAATCTGCATTTTTATAAAAGCTGTGAGTGGTTGCTGTGGAGAGATACTGTCCAATGTACTAAAAGCATTCTCTTCTGCTTATTTTAAAAAAAGATAGTGATTAGAGAAAAAATACCTTTACCGACAATTACAGCAAGACAATAGAAGTAGTTTGTCTTGTTCTACACTTGTACTTTTAGCAGCTAATCTCAATCAAAATCTTCCAGCGGTAAAGAAAAGCTTTTTGAAAGGAACTCTAGAAGTAGTTTACTGAATTCTCTAGGTGAAAAATTTGAAAAGAAGTTCATGTGCAAGTAGAAAAGTTTGTTCTTGTAGAACAACTGTTTAGATGCAAACTCACCATGTCCAAGCCCCTCGAGATTGTAACTGCGCTTCCACTTGGATTTACGATACATAATCAAAAGCCTCCCGTGCAGAGGGAAAGGGACCTGTTGATGATGGTGGCTGCCAACAATGAGCTGAGATCAGTTAGCTGCTAGTGCAGACAGGACAACGATTTTCAACACTGCGAGAGAAAGCCAGAGTGAGACCATATGGTTAAGCCCCATCCACATCAGCAATTGAGAACTGTCAGCTGGCAGAGGCACAGGCAGGAGATCCACCTGGCACTCACAGCCACTGTAAAGAATGGTTTTGTAGAGGCTGGCTCAGTGTCTCCTGGAATAAACATGTCTTTGAACACAGGATATACCCTTCTCTCCAGTCAGTACTCCTAGTGCAAAGCAACTCAAATGCTTAGTTCTTCAAAACTATTCAGGGAATTCAGCTGCCAGTTGGTAAACTCAAGATTTACTGAAATTTACGAATATGTTCTGGAATTATACTGGATAAGTCATAGTTTTACATTTACAGAAGACTGCCAGTTGCAGGTAAGCATTAGACAAGCGCTGTCAGCAGACACCCTGGCTGTGTGTTATTCAAAACCATGCAAAATAAAGGGATGAAAGGGCTGGCTTTAACTTCAAACTACTTAGTGCAAGGGGAGCTGGACCAGATGAACTCCAGAGTTCCCTTCCAAATTCTTCTCTTCATTGACAAACCTGGCCACTAGCACAGAGGCATGAGCTTTGCATGCGAAGACAGAAGCCCTGCATCACAGAGCTATTATTTATCACCTACTTGTACGTCTGCAGGAATGACTGAACTTTGTTAACATGCAGTATGAACATATTCTGCAGTTAAACAATTTTAAGGTGGCAAAAACCACCACTGCCTGCAAAAGCAGCAGGCCTGCCTGTGGCCCAGGAGTTACATGGCACGAGGTTCTGTACAGCCATGACTTCCACAGATACACACTCCAAACTGTTTCTCAACTGGATTTACTCAGTGCTGAGTGCACCCGAACAGATGACAGGAACAAAGAGTTGGGACCACCTTCCATATGGCTGGGTTCATTTCCAGAAAAATAGTAAAATTATGTATTTTTAAATGCACAGACGAATTAATAGTGAGATAACAGGAAGTAAGAATTTATTTCTGAGCAGTACTTAAAAGCTGTGTTAAATCTTGAAAAATAAGGAAACTTAACTACTCCCATTTTTAACTAGAGCTAATTTTGCTTTCTGTATACTCACTCTTCTATTAAATTTATTTTGTTCTTTTAGGTAACAGAAGCTATATTCATCAGTAAAAGACTGCTTACTACAATAATAATCTTATTAGCATGCATACTGAGTTTAAGCTTATATGAAGGATGTTTTAAAATTAAGCTTGAAAACGTGCAGTAACAGCAATAAATGATAAAAATTAGAATTCTATCTCAGTTACAAAAACACACTTGGAGCAACCTATAGTTTTGTCTTCATCAACGTGTAGTCATTTCTGGTACATTTCTTCACAGGGCAGTATTTTGTCTGCTCCCATTAATGCAAGGTAGCTCCATAGTCAGTTGCTACAATAAAACCTGGGCTACACCAACATTAACACAGGTTATGGTTGAAAAACTCTTCCACCAATAATTCTTCTGAATTGGTCACTTGGTTGCATGCTGGGAAAGCATCTTCTGATACTGCCTGGCAAAGATAACCTGCAGAAACTGAACAGGCCCCAACAGAGAGTCCAGTACATGGAGTGGAATGAGAAGACAGGTGTAGGTCACAAATACAGTCTCTGAACATTGGGAGATAGTATCTGAAGATTGTCAAATCTTAAATAATATTTCCCAAGACTAATCAGCATCTTTGAGATGGAGTAAAGTCTGAAATATAAACTATGGCTGAGAACTAGACACCTGACTTAAAACCATGCTTAGTACTTCAGCATAAGAGTGAGGCCTAAGAAAAACCACCAACTGCCATGGTTAAGCTTACACTACAGACTAACCAGGAATTCCCATACACTTTAACTACAATGATTATTATTAACAGGGAATGTAGAACTCATTGGGATTTTAAGTGTCTCTATGAAGAGAGACTCTCCCACCTAGATGTAGCTCTTTGAAGCACTGAGCAACTTTACCCTCTGCTAGAGTGGTTAAAGTTGCAAAACAGAAACCAGAACAGACTGTCATTTAATAAAAGCAGCCTCAGCAGAAGGAATGAAAGGGAAAACCCAGGCTCCACTGAATGCCATGATGCTCCACATCAACACAATGGAAGGGAATCCTGTTCCACTCTGAGTGCTATGAGCCACCTGGCCAGAAGCCATGCTTATGCACAGCTACTTGGCCTTGAGGGTTGAAAATAAAAGATGAACAGCCAAAATTTGAGGCCAGCAGACACAGCTGTCAGGCAGGGATCATCAGACCTGAAGACTGTAGCATTACAAACACTCCAGCCCATGTTAGTTGGCAGTTTTGCACTATATCCTATTCTTTCCCTCAGTTATTTCCTCCCCTCTTTGTCTACCTACGATAATTCCTACTTGTGCTCTGCTTCTCTCCCCTACCTCCTCCCTTTCTTGTCTCTTCAGAGTCCAAGGTCTTTCTGTCAGGCTTCTTTCTATTCATACAGCATAGAAGTGCTGAAAAATCAAAGTTCACAATTTTTGGTATGTTCAGCTTCCTGTCTCAGGATTTTATAAAAGTCAAGTTTCTTGAAAGACGATTGACAGACTCTGTTTTTAACACTGCCCTCAGTCACAACATACCAGTCAGTATTAAAGAAAAGAGTTCACATAAAATGCAGTGTGCTGATTTAGCTTCTACAAATGGAGATTTTGGCCACTGCAGAGGTGTCTGATCTACAGCTCTCACTCATATAAACACCTAGCCACACAAATAAAGACTGTCATGATAACTTCCTCAAACTCCTGCAGGGAAAAAATTAAGATAATAGCAGATTGGATGGAACAGCTCTAAGAAAAATCAGTAACTGTAAAATCTAAAATTAAAGCAAGTCTGTTTTTGATGTTTTCAGTACACACGGTACATTAAATTTGGCATAAATCCAATGGAACATGAAGTACTTGTGGACAATGTCTGCCAAGAGCTAGAAATATAGTACTTAGTCTTTAACAAACAAACAGAGGGCCTCAGTTCATTTCTACTTTATGCATCTGATAAAAAATTAAATCTTTCTGGGGGAACATTTGTAGTAAATCTAACTGGCACACTTTTTGCAATGCTAAATGGAACCCATGCCCATTGGGAGAGAATCACTATTTGTCATTCTATAATCTCTTCCACTCATGACAAAAGGTTACAAACAGATGTTAGACCTCCCCACCTTCCAAACCACTGTGCTTTCCTGCTCAGCATCAGGCTTGCGCCTCATGTAAGTGCTCTACTTTGTCCTCAGTCATGCTGACACTTCTAAATATCTGACACAGTGAAAGCAGAAGAAAAGTGGGAAATCTGAACTCAGCAAACTCATGCTGCACTATCATTTTTTTCACCTACCTTCACCTTTGTTGGTACTTCATTAGCTTACATGCCTCAAAGCAGAGCAAGGTTTGATTAGTAACTGAATACTTATTTGCATTTCTGTAGCAGCCTCCAAACATTAACAAATTAGGCATCAACGCATCTGTGACTTCCTTACCTTTCTTAATATAAGGACAAAAAACAAGAGACAAACCTAACATCCATCTGGGACTCTGGAGACATCTTCCAACATCCCAGCACACAGGCTCCTCTTGCTGTTGTCTCCCATATCCTGTGCTCCTTCCTAGTTGACCAGGAGAGAGGAGCACAATTCCAGCTTTGTTACATTTCAGTCGCAGCCCTGCCTTGGGAAACTGGAGCAGCAAGAGAAGAGGAAATAGGCAATGCCACACTTGATACCAGCCCAAAGCGAGGCAAGAAACTTCTCATGCCATCTCACTCCACATGTCAGCCAAGCACAATCTGAATCTTTAAAGCTGTTATTTCTCGGTGATAGAGGTTTTGAAATATATAAAGCAGCCAGATACATCTGACTGTTACTCCTCCTCATTAATAGCTGTAAAATAATAGCGGAATGTCTACAGTACTTGCTGGTGTGGACTCCAAGAGACCCAAAGACACCAGACATGAGATTATTAACCTGATAATGTTCACTTCTCCCTAGGACTGGTCTCTCTTGGCTTTAAAGTGTTAACTCCTCCCTCAGGCTCCTCTCTCTGCTCCTGTTTATACACTGTCAACTTGAACTAGTCCCTCCCCAAAGCTGGAGAGTAAGGGAAAGGCAGCAAAAATTCTTGTAACATTTCCCCTCTCCAGGCAGAGGTTCCTCTTGCTGTCTATGCAGATCTCGGAAGAGTGATATATGAATGCTTATTTCAGTGAGGAAAACATTAAATAGACTATATATATATCAGCATAGAAATTCAAAAGCAGTTGCTGTATCTAAGTCACAAATGGCTTATAACCCCACACTTTCTACTAGAGCACTCTGACCTTTCTCAGCCAGGAGTGAGAGGTACAAAAACCTACTCTATGTTCACACCTGCTGCTCAGAAACCCTCTGACAAAGCTAAAATACTGGCCACAGTACTGACTGCATAAATATGCACACAGGCAAGAAAAAAAAATGGATAAAAATAAAAGTTATTTGTGCATTTATTTGCCTGCATGATCAAGTTGAGTTCCTCAGCTGCAGCAGGTGGCTGACAGCCTCAATACAGTAATACATCACTTCTTTTCAAAAAGACAAGAGAAAAACCACACCAAGCTGTTACTCTCACCATGGTGCACTCCAGCCCTCAGGAACAACCTTGAGCAGTTTACAGAAACCTCACACAAAAGGCAACAGCTCATGCTGCACCAAAAGGGAAAGCTCAACTGGAATGATATTTCATATCCACCAAATGCAGCACCTAATGAATTCTAAAACAACCGATGTAGGCTACCAGCAGCATAGTAATTACCTTATTATTGAAAAAAAAAAAAAAGAGAAAAAGAACAAAGATCCAGTATGATGGAACCACCTACCACAGGAATCAAGAGATGACGACTTGGCCGTGAAAGTCATCCAAGCACAAAGGGGTGATCACCTGTCTTCAGACTGATAAGCATTACAATGTAATTTGACTAAGGCTTAGTCTGCTAATCCCAGGGCACAAACTGCAGTTATAAATATATATGTTATGTATATATGTCTCTATATACATATGTACGTATATTAAAACACAATCTTTTAACTCTAAGAGGCACAAGGACAGCAGATTAGAGCAGGAAGCAGTGTTTATCTGAAGTGTCAGCCCTACCATCACAAATTTACCTCAACATTATCACATGGGAAAAACAACAAATGAAACATTCAGTGTCTGTTCTTGGGCCTTCTGGTTCTCTGCACTACCTACCTGAAAAACTGTTAGAACTCTGCCCTGTTAAAAAGCAGTTTTTAACTGACTGTCTCTAAGTTTCAGGCCATTTGAGCTGGTTCTCTCCCAGCTCTTTATTGAAAGTACATTAAATAAATAGCCCCATAACTAGTAGATGTTGAAGTTAGGTGTTACCACAATGACTTGTTTTACAGCTAGACTATTATCTTCTCCTACTGTAATTATTCAACTGCACAGACAATGTGCTCATGCCACTTGCAGACATGATACAGTTTTTTGTGGACTTCTGAAAGCAGCATCCTAAATCTGAAACCTAATTACCATGAAAGCTTGATTATGAAGATAAAAAGAGCAGTATTGACTGAACAGTCCATAAATCTGGCTTCTCAAATATTAAGGCAACTACTTTGGTTTCCTACACAGAAGGAACTCTCCCAGTTTCTACCAGAAGATTTCGTAGCATGGTCCATTTTCTTTCCTAAATTCAAAACACAGCAGCTGCCCAGCAAAAAGGAATCAGAACCAAATCCAAGAGGGAGAACAAACCCTACCTCCAATATTAATAACGGTTGAGGCCACTTTACTCTCTTGCACTGCAGCACAGAAGTTCAAAGTCATCTTCTGCTAACCTTAAAATACAACAGCAATCTAAACACAGCAACTCAAATATCTACCTGCATTTATTTTCTTCCACAGTGAGCACTCCTCAGAGTATTTGAAGTGGCTCAGGAAAAACATAAACCAAGCCAAACAAAGAAAAAAAAAATGGGAAATGACAAAACTGAAACTTTTAGAATATAGCAGTTTATGCCAAGAAATGCATTAAAGAAAGAAAATGAGCAGTAAGTTTTTTAAAAGTAAGTAAATGACTTATAGTAAACCTCCATGTACCATGCATTTTGCATTTTTACCCCTAATGTCATACCAAATAAACAACTCAGCTCCATGATCTGACATAAGGATCATTGCTTATTTTCCCTGTTGAAACTTGTGTTAAACCACAATTAAGACAGTAATTATTCTTGCAAAAAATATCCTATGAACTACAACTGCTTCAGATAAGTGGAAAGGATATCAAGGTAGCACGAGACAAAAATGTCAGTATGCATATTAACACTTAAAGAAAAGAGGAACCTTGAGATTTCTTAGCAGAAATTCTTCAGGGACCATTTTTATCACTTAACGAGAATTGTCTTAGGACAAAGAAAATACAAATGCAGTACTCAAGCTTGTATGATTTTAAAAATAATTTTCTAGAAGTCCTTACTGTTTAATATTGCTAGACTATTAAAAGCAGAAGGATTTGGAAGCACAGAAAGCGGACACTTGGGCCAGATCTGTAACTGTCAGAAAGGCATGACCTTGACACAAGGAAAAGAACTACAAACACATGGAACCCCAAGCCTAACTTTGTGACTAGTTAAACCTTGTCTTACAGTGTCCCAAAGGATGGGATGTTTAAGGGGACGCTATGTGCAGGCTGCACATGAGCTCCCTTCCCTAAAGCCCGCAGTTCCACCCAGGTGCCTTGCAAGCTGTTCCAGACTGACATCACTGATAATTCCTGGGCAAAGATGAGTGGCTGGGTGAAACGTTTCAAGCTAGATCTAACTCAGAGATGCCAGCTTGACTGCCCTGACCCAAAGAACAATGAAGCCATTAGTGGTTTTGGCCCATATCAAGGGGTGACCATCCATGGGGATTAGCTGACAGGGACAAACTAACCCAACAGCTGCAACCTTCCAGTTGCTCACTACATGGTTCACATAATTAAGCAGAAACACTGAAGAGACAAGCAGGACAGCATGAGATGTACAAATCACACCACGAAGTTTGTTCTCACTATGCCTTCACAAATTCTTGCAGGCCTTGAGCTCCACCAATGTCAAATCTTAAGAGTCTTCTCAATAAAAACCAAATCAGTGCCCTCAAATTCAATCTCTATTCCCTACTTTGTCCATAAAATAAGGAAAATAGGTACCCCAGCTCAGAAGAGAGTATTTTTAAGCATTTCTAATGAAGCCCAAAGGGTTATATAGGTACAGAAATATTACGAACTTGAAATACAAGCACCTAAGTATATCCGGACAGATGAATCAACTAGCAATGGAAGGAGAAAAAAAACCACTGATGGTGGTCTACTTAAAAAAAAAAAAATCTGGCTAGGCAGGGATTTGTGTTTTATTATTTTTCTGGGGTTTGGATTTTTTTTTTGTTTTGTATCTTCAAGCCCTAGGTCCAACAATCTATTCCCCAGAGAATCCTACTTGATTAACTTATTCCAAACGCATAACCTGCAAGTACCTACACAGTAGTTTTTTGGTATATCTCATTCACTAAAAACTTCAATCAATCCACAAAACACCATTATACAGTTGCCTTTCATTTTATCAACTACCCTTAATAATAACAAAAAATATTCCAGAGATCATTTCTGGTTTGGTTCTTTTTAACTATAGCCTTTCAATACCCTCCTTGCTGTTCACACATACATACATATCCTAATGTAGCCAGACCAGCACCTCCCTGCCCCAAGTATCTCTGTACTATTAACAAAAACTTCCCACAAGGAATGTGTTTCTCTCTTCTAAAAACACATTTATGCAATTAACTTCTACAAACAGGGCTGGCACAGAAAAACACCTGGTTGGCATAGCTGTCTAGCTAACATCAAGGCAGATCAAGAGCATTTTGAGCCAACATTGACACATATCCCAAGTGTTCTAGAACATGTGCAGGTGAACAAGGAAAGTGAGTGTGAACTGAACAAATCTTCTTCCCAACAGGAATAAAATTACCAGACCAGAGTAAGAGGTTTTGACCGCTCCTAATCTAAAAACTGCAATATAGCTTTAATTAGAAGAGTAAAATTATAGGATACTCCCAATCCTGAAACCACAGCCAGAAATTCACTGCAAGATTTAGTCCACTCTGCACTCAAGTATGCGATTTAAGCCCAAAATTCAGCATTTACACAAAGTACCATGGGTGGCATTCAAGACACTGTGATTAAATTCAGCAGCATGGATTAAAACCAAGGTCAGCAGATTAACTTTTATTACCTGTTCATGAACTGAGACGTGCTCCTGCATGGCAGGCTCCAGAGGATACCATCAATCCTTAACCAAACACTTCCAGCCAGGCACTGCATTCAGTCTCAAACAAACAAGCTGCTGACTCGTTCACACTTGAGCCCACTTCCTCAAACGCTACCTCCCAGAGTTTACACCTCACACACCAGCCAGGAGTCATTGCTGGAGCAGGACTGGTGTTGATGAACACCTACCTCCAGCACAGGGTGCCAGCAGAGGACAATAGCTTTTTCCTGTAAAGCATGTAGTTTCCAGTCAACTATTTCACAATCACTCATCACTACAGGGTTATTCCAGAAAGGTCACTTTGAGCAGCTAGGAACATTTGGTGCTCCAAATCACATCACATGGGTCAACAAAGACCACGGCACAGGGCTCATCTAGGTAGATCATAAGCTGTGCACTCACTCATGCAAAGCACCCAAGAACCTCTGCCTATCTGAAGAAAAAGTTTCTTTTCAAACCAATACAAGATACTTGTAAAAGAACATACTAAACAGTGCAAGACTGTCATTTTTCTGCAAATCAAGTTATTGTCAAAGAATTTTTACTGCTGTTCGCAGAAGGCAGAAACAAAGTAGGACCTGCGCTTTTTTTAAGTTTCAGGAGGATTTTTAGCAGGAAAAAGCGCTTCCATCTTTTTTTAACTGGAAAGGCAAGCTTTAGAATACATACATTCAAACATTTTAAGCAAGAAACACAATCACTTTTAACTATTAATTGCCACATCCAGTACAAAAGATTAAGGCCACAAAGAATGTGCCATGATGCTACCTTATTGCCCCAGCCCACCCTCAAGCACCTAGTGGAGAGCCTACAGCAGCACAGGGACAGAGAAATCCATCCCACGAGCTGCCCACCACCTCCTGAGCAGCACAGAGCCACTTAAGTTTTGCCCAATTGACACGATTTTTCATAACTAAATTGCTATTTTACCTTCCTCCCCATGAATCTTTTCACCCAGGCAGACTAACCAGGCCTGACTGGAGATGCAGTATTGATTTCAGTAGGACTGGGGAACTACAGCAGGAGTATGACACTTCCTGATGCATCCTGCTAACTGGTAGATTGAAAGGAAACAGAAACAAGATCAGATGGAAACATGCTCACTTTTTTTCCACTGAAACTCAGCAGCATTCAGCAGTGCTCGACCTACTTCCTATCCCATGTCTTTACTGTCACTTCCTTTGACAGTTTGTCAGCACGCTCGTGAATCTGGAGATTAAGGAATGAATGTCTAGGAGGCAAGAGAGATGGACTTTTCCATCCTGATGTTCAGTCAAAACTTTTACAATCCAAACAGCAAGGCGCACAGTGACCAGCCAGCAACAAGTACCTCCAATTACTGGCATCCAGCAGGAATTGCTAACCAGCTGTGTAATTTCACTTACAAGTATGCACTTCAAGGTGACTGATTTCTCATGAAACACCCTCATTCCCTCTTTTTTAGCTCAGGGCATGGATTAGCATCTACAAACAGCTTTGGGTTTTCTGCTTTCCTGTATTCTAGAGTTCCTGTCTGAAAAGACATTTTATATCAAAAAAATACTTGTAATTAGCTCCTTACAAATGAATAAGAGTTTTAAATAACACTGGCTCCAAGCACATGATCCTCTATTTTGTAACTACAAACACGGTCACTAGCTATAAATGCTCAAGGAAAAGGATCCTGCTTTCCACACCTGCTTTCTTAATAGAAACCAATATTGCTACCAAAATACAAAATGGTTGTAGCAGAGGTAGTATATTAAGATATATGTTAACTGAAATAGTAGTCTACTCAAAATGTTCATTTCCAAGATGAACACTAGCAGGGTGACCTGCTGTGTTGAGAAATACATTCCGGTGTTTTGTAAGAACGGAAACATTCACGAGGCACACGTTACACGTCTTTACTCAGCGTAACAGCAGGTGCTCCTACATGTTTAATTCATTTGAAATAGGAGATGTTGAAGTTTAAGGTACCCAGTAGCAACCTAGATACAACCAAAATGCATTCCTAAAGCTTCCTCCTAGGCCATTCACACGACTTCAAAGAGTTAGGACGCTTATCTTGCACAGCACTAAGTCTATTTTCCAACTACCAATGCTCAATTTTCAACAAACCAGGCTTTTTCTCGGAGGAAAGGACAGTGGTGGAGAGGAAAGTGGGAAGTGTCCCGGGCAGACGTCTGAACTTTGGCTCTACATTACTCACTCCAAAATTGTCGGCGTAAAACATTACAAAGGCACACAGACCACACAACAACACATGCAAACGAAGATCTGGGCAGCCTGTTCATCTGCATTAACCTACAGGCGCCTTCTGGAACAAAAAGAAACTGAAGATATATCATCAACAGGTCATCTGGCTTCTTTGTGAGAAAAAAATTCGAAAGGCTGCTGAACAGAAACCGGAAACGGCCTTTTTTTTTTTCCCCGGGTCTCCCCCCGACCCCATACGCGTTCAAAATGAAAAAAAAAATAAACCTATCGTCCTTCAGCTGCAGAAGCGCCAGCTTCTAGCTAGCTGAAAGGCTTTGTAATTTTCTTTCCCAGTAGTGTTTTTTCAGGGCAGATGAGTCCCAGGAAAAAAAACAAACAAACAAACAAACAACAACAACAAAAACCCGTAAGGGATGGCCTTTAAGGCCAGAAACACCAGCGTTACAGCCAGACTGCTTTTTGCTCGCTTGTGTTCCAGAAGCTGCATTTTGCAGAGGTGAAGTAGCTGCAGTTTTTGCAATGGCAGTGAAAACAAAAACAAAGGGGGGAGGAAGAAAAATGCTTCCGGTATAAAAAACGTAACTGCTTTAAAATATACCCTTTATCAAACAAAAATTATTCAGCTGAAAACGCAACTGCTCCTTCTCTCCCCTGCCTTTTGAATATCTTCTCTACAGCTGTTGCAGGCAGAAATGTCCCCCTCGTACGTACTAGATCCTCCTGAAACCGCATTATTTAACTAAGTGAAAACAAGAGTGAACAGAAAAACCGGACACAAGTTGCGCTGGATGGCGGGCTGCTCACAAAAGAGCCAAGGCTGAGGAGATGGGAGAGAAACCCTGCAATTCCACCAAGAAGCTTAAAATTAA
This sequence comes from Picathartes gymnocephalus, assembly GCA_013390045.1. Classification (NCBI taxonomy): domain Eukaryota; kingdom Metazoa; phylum Chordata; class Aves; order Passeriformes; family Picathartidae; genus Picathartes; species Picathartes gymnocephalus. The sequence goes on from WEKY01012201.1 coordinate 170,501, forward strand.
AGACACAACTTACCCACCGCCCATCTGGATTTTTCCAGAGTAAAACAATATCAAATTTGGAAGAGCTATGGATTAAA